>JAUTDX010004694.1:0-55034 GCA_030844895.1 Ambrosia x helenae
TAACCAAATGGGGTTCCCATTGAAGTGGTGTTTTTGGGTGAAAGGGGTGTTAGAATCTGCTCGTTCGGGCGGTTTTAGGTTAACGGATCACCGACATTTGATTTTCACACCTTTTTTACGCTGATGATCGCGTTAATAATTAGTGAGTGGGTCGGAAGATAACCTGGCTGGAGTTGCTAGAGTGCTTCGGTATTTCATCTTTGCTCCGGTCTTAAGATAAATATCTAAAAATCGTTTCTATATGGGATTGGTACTGAAGATGTGGAAGTGGATTTGGCGAAGGTTATTGGATGTCGGGTTGGAGCCTTCCGTTTGAGTATCTGGGTATTTGGGTGGGGGCTAACATGAGTAGAATATGTCAATAGAACCCGGTTATTGATACCGTCAGAAACAGACTATCTTCATGGAAGGCTAACCCTTTATCCATGGGAGGGAGGGCTCAGATTAATTAAATCAGTTTCTCGCAAATCTGCCTATTTATTATTTTTCACTTTATAAAAGCCCCGGTGAAGGTTATTGAAACGTTTGAAAAAACTCATGAGAAGCTTCCTTTGGTCGGGTATGATGACAAAAGGAGGATGCATTGGGTTGCTTGGGAGATGGTTACATTGCCTAAGAAACAAGGCGGTTTGGGTGTTGTTGAGATTAGCCGACGTAAATTCGGCTTTACTAGCTAAATGGGGTTTGAGATTTAAGGCAGAAGTTGATTCGGTGTGGCGTAATATTATTGAAGGCATTCATGTGGGTAGGGGTAGGTGGACGTACATTCCGATTAAACGTTCCCTCCCCGGATGTTGAAGGTTATAGTGAAACATTTGGAAAACATAAAAATAAATGACAAGTCTGTCCATAACATGATTAAAGGGCTGCTTGGGAATGGTCAACAGATTCGCTTTTGGCATGATATTTGGATACGGGATACAATGCTTCGTGAGAGGTGGCCAAATTTATATTTGCCGATAAAAACAAGAACAGTGTGGTTGGTGAAAGGCTGGTGAATCATGTTGAGGGATCACAGTTCGTAGCTAAATGGAGTAGATATCCAAGTTCGGTGGCAGAACTGTCAGAACAGCGGGACTTGGAACGGTTGCTTTCGAGTCAAAAGTTAAAGGATCAGAGCGACTCCTTGCCTGGAACTGATTCGAATGATGGGTCCTTTTTCTGTTAAAGAAATTAGGAAGTGGTTAAATGTTGTGAACAGTGGGTCGGGCCATAGTATTGTCCAATGGGAGAGCTGGGTTCCTGCCAAGGTGATTCTTGTAGCATGGCGATCGGTAAGGGACAGACTACCCACACGAGCTGCTTTAATTCAAAGAAGAGTCCAGATTCAGGATGATAAATGCCCGTTCTGTGAGTGGGGCATTGAGGATATAAAGCACTTGATGGTTGCTTGTGGTTTTTCATATGGGTATGGATCTTGATTTGTTGATGGTGTAACTTGGATCCGTTTTTTGCATATGATTACGAGGACTTGCTTATGTTGTATAAGAATGTCCACGGAGGGAAATGGAGAAAAAAGATCAATAGAGGAAGTGTCATGATAACAACTTGGCGATATGGAATGCAAGATCTTGTGTTATATTGTTTGGCTTGGGCCACGACCCAAGCAATTTCTCTCTTTTTTTTTAATTTTATTATTATTATTATTACTACTCTATGTCTCTGACTACGTTGTTCTTGGCTCGACCAAAGTTTCTCGTTTATGCTCCGACATCCATGAACACATGCTCTTAAGTGTTCGTGTCTCAATTAAAATTTCTTTCATTTTGAGGTCATTTTCCACGAACACCTATAAAATAATAAAAACGAATACTAAGAGTACCAAAAACTAATAAAAACTATACAATGATAAAAATAGACAAACAAACGTATACACGTCTAAAACTACACATAGGCGAATACATGTGTTTTACGACACATCATGCTTCTTCTTCAAATGTAGTACAGACAAATTTATATAAAAATCTGGAAAATCTCAATTTGTAGTTGGATGACCAGCGTCGGCTTATTTGAAATCTCCAATTCACGACACTCATCCATTGCAATGTGATTGGTAACCCATTTAGCCGAGTCATGACACGTGGTCAACTCAGATATGCTAATTCAAATGCATTGTTGTTACCCTTGCCTTGTACTCATAAATAAAAAAACTGGTGTTCAAAACGATTGGTCTTTCGATCTATTTGTATATCAACAAGAACCAAGAACTGTGCAAGATGCTTTATGGGAGAAACCTGGATTGATGCATTAATGCAGACAAAATTTTTGCAGTTCCAAAAGCTGGGGTGTGGGACTTAGTTGACTTAGCTTCTGGTGCAAAGAAAATTAGAACAAAGTGAGTCTTTAACGTAAATGAGATGACCGCGGAGTGGTTATCAGAAAACAAGGCTTGATTAGTTATACTGGCTTTCGGCAGATAGAGAGAGTTGATTACAACGAAGTGTATGCTCATGTGGCACGTCTTGAAGCAAATCGGATATTCTTAGTACGCTTCATACAAACAATTGAAGGTGTACCAAATGAACGTGAAAAGTGGGCAACCTCCAGGGTTTGAGGATCCGTTTCATCATGAAAAAGTCTACAAATTGAATAATGCTTTGTACGGACTCCATCAGGCACCGCGTCAATGGTAACAAATTCTCAATGACTATCTGTTATCCAACGGGTTCATACGTGGACTTGTGGACTGCACCTTGTTTACCAAGGAAAAGGGTGGTGACCGTCTTCAGGTAGATGTATATGTTGATGATACTATTTTTGGCTCTACTAATGATGAAATGTACCGGGAATATGAGAAACTTATGCAGGAGAAGTTCGAGATGAGCTGGATGGGGGAACGTAATATTTTCTAGGCCTGCAGGTAAACAACAAGAGTCGAGGATCTTTATCCACCTGACCAAATATGTTGCTAACATCTTGAGCCGGTTCCAAATGGCAGACTCTACTCCTAAGGCCACCCCTAATCACAGGATTGGTCGTTGATCCTTTCATTTATTGAGCAATGATTGGCTCGTTAATGTATCTCACTGCCTCAAGACCCGACATAATGTTCGCAACATGCCTGCTCGCTTGTTAAAAGTCAAGACTGAGATAGACCCACCTGATTGCTGTGAAGAGGATCTTACGTTGTCTAAAGGGTAGTCCGACCAAGGGTCTATGGTTCCCTAATGACAATAAGTTCGACCTCGTTGCTTTTAGTCATGCTAACTATGGTGGATGCGAAACCGATGCAAAATCTACTTACGAGTCGAAATATGTAGCTGCGTCGAGCTGCTACTCACGGGTTTTATGGATACAACAACAAATGAGAGACTACGGTTTGAAATTTCTAAATACTCCCATTTGCTGTGATAATGAAACTGCGATATCACTAGCACAAGACTCAATAGATCATTCCAAGGCTAAACACATACTCGTTCGGTACCAATTCATACGTAACTGCTATGAAAAGAAATTGATTGATGTATGAAAATCCACACTGATTACCAACGTGCCGATTTATCGCTTTTAAACAAACCTCAATTTGAATTTTTGTTAAATTTAAATGGCGTTAAGGAAAAGCAGGATAAAGAACCACACCGGAATCGTTTTGTAAATTTTTTCTTCAAAAATTTGAAAAATCAAAAGAGATTGGCTTTTCGTAACTTTTTAGACTTTTAAGGGAGAAAATCAGAAAAATAAAAACACATCATAAAATTTCAAAAATCCAAAAACATCAGAAGGTGATAGTACATCAGTATCTGAACATCTTTAAAATTTTAAAATTTGAAAACGATAAGTAGCCTCTACAACGATGTGTTAGTAGGTTCAAAATCATTTCCATGTTCGGCATGGTGAAATAAACTAAATTGACTGTTAATTGTGTGGTTAACATTTCGTTGGCATATTGTCTTAGTACCGAAATCTCGTTTGATAGAATGTCAAAATTCAAGATTTCAGGTCTTTAAGTTCCTAGATCATCTATGGTGAACTAGACGTCTCTCAGAATTCAAGGCTGACACACGTGTCGTACATTGGGATTGCAACCGAACTGAGGCACCTCTATGTCAGTCAAAACAAATGTAGAACAAAAGGAAAAGAAAAAGAAAATATAATAAATTCTGAAAATTGAGACGTCTAAGAATTCTAGAAACAACAAAGAGATATGATATGCCAAAACACTAATTCTCCTTGAGAATTGTGCCTTAGGCTAACAAATCAAATGTCTAAGGCATCGTATTGATAAATCAATTAACGGTATTTTTCCATTGCACCAACATTTTTGTTCTATTGGTTGTTGACAAACTACGATAAGAGAATCAACAATGCAGTGGCTTGGAATGGTGGTCCAGAAACCGGACGGGGGTAGAAAACGGACCAGCGAGTTGCATCGTCTGAAGGAAGGCTAGTCCAATGCACCGGAATTGTTTGGAATTGTGCTGGTGGGCCCCCTTACATATTATTTGAATTAATTAAGAAAAGGTTATTTTGTGTTAGACGTGGATCAAAGGATTAGTGGCGATATTTTGGCGGGTCGCCGCTAATGCTCCTTGTTCGTTTAGTGACTATTAATTACATAAATTAAATATATATTATACAAATCAGATATAGTTTTTAATAGAAAGAAAAGTATGTGATAGTGTAAAGTTTTAGAGTGGTTTAGTGTTAAAGAAAAAAATTAGAGTTTAAAATAGTTGTGGTTTGAGATAATGTGAAAAGCCTGAATTTAAAAGCACTTCATGCGTTGTGGATGCCCTAATAAAAGTAATGCTCTGAATGTAGGAACACAACCATAACCTTTTGGGTATTCCTTGGTGGGCTCAAAGTAACCGAGATGATGAAGCCAACAAAAGGAGATGTTGTCTGAGGATGGGGCCCGGGGCCAATTCGGTGTTGACTCTACTCTAAAAAGTGTGAAACAGGTTACTAAAAAATTAAATAAATCATATGGTGATGTCCAACCCCATTACATGAGAGACAACAAAAGGCAGCATTTTCAATATGCATTTCCTGACCTCGGTTACACAAGACATGGATGTAAGAACATGGATTTATGTAGTTACATCATTAAATGATTAAAAACAAAAATAGAGTTCAAGAATACTTTCATGTGTCTAGATCCTTAAGTTCAAGTCTTATAATTTGCGAGTTTAAGATTATGAAATTGTAAGTGTAATAAATTTAGACGGACTATTCGCATTCCATTTTTCAATCAAGCTTTTGTGAGAAACATGAAAAAAAAAAGAATGAAGTTTATGTGTACTAGGAAACAGGCAGTGGCGGATTTGACCTAAGTCTAAACGGATAAGCCATGATCAACGACAAGCTGAGTAATAAATGAAGGCTTTTAGTAAGTACATTCACAACAAGAACATGATTAAGTGTATGCCACAACTCCTTCTTATAAGCCAATGTAGGATGTTGCATCATGAGGCATAGAATTACTTGAAGCTATACCCCAGGGCATGCCCCCCATAAAAAAATAGTGTATATTTAATTAAATATCCTGATATCATCCCCATTAAAAGTTTGGTTAAGCTTCTCGTTTGCGCCCCTCCTTCCCCCAAAAATAAATCATGGATGCACCACTTTATATGAGATATGTCTCCTCAATTGGGAATCCTTTAATTCACCGACTAATTGCATATATGTAAGGGTTGGGTTATTCTACAAAGACTACAAAAAAAATGAGAAGGGTGAGAAGCCACTAGAAAATGACATGTGTCCAAAGATTAAACAATGGGAGGGGTAATTTTGTAAAAAAACATATGCACATGCAAGTCACATGTCATTTCCACCTTCATTTTTAAATGTCCGTAACTTTTTTATACGTCATCTTTTTTAAAAACAATTATACCATAAAATTGAGCGTCTTTTTATCTTTAATATGAGTACCATATTGTTATACTTTTGAAAAAAATTCAAAAACCCACTTACGTAAGACACAATGGAGTGTAAAACACAATAAACACCAATTAAATATAGGTATAAAACATAATCAAGAGTCTAGTAAAACACAATGAACGACATACTAAAGACACAATGAATAAAAAACTAAAACACAATGAATACTTTTGGAAAAAAAAAGTTGAAAACTCAGTTGCGTAAGACATAATGAATGACATACTAAAGACACAATGAACAGAAAACTAAAACACAATGAATACTTTTGAAAAAAAAAAGTCAAAAACCTAATTGTGTAAAAGACGATGGATGACATAATAAAGACACAATGAAGAGAAGATTACACAATGAATACTTTTGAAAAAAAAAATTGAAAACCTAGTTGCATAAGACACAATGGAGATAACGAAAAACACAATGAGTACCAATTAAATATGCCATGAACAATAGGGTATAAAACACAATGAACAGTCTAATAAAACACAATGGACAACATATTAAAAACACAATAAATAGAAGACAAAAACACAATTAATAATAGATTTAAACACAATAAACAACATAATAAAACACAATGTACACCTAAATACAAAACTCATTTGCATAAAACACAATGAAAAACATACTAAAAACATAATAGACAAAGTTAAATCATGTGTAGACTAAAAACACATAAATAACATATTTATAAAACACACGTGCATAGTACAACACAATGAACGAGCAGAAAACACAATGGAGAAGAAAACCCATTTAGCACGATTTTTTTTTTTCAATTTTAATGTAGCAATGTAGTACTCATATTAAAGATTAAAAAACACTCGTTAAATGGTGAATTTTTTTTGAAAAAAAAAATATTGTATGAAAAAGTTATAAATGTTTTAAAATGATGGGGGAATTGACATGTGCATTGCATGTGGAGAGAGAAAGTCAACAAATGTTGTTTTCCTTTTATGACATTCCTCTAATTTATTATTTATTTTTTTCAAACAAACTAATCTCAACCCTTCAAATATATGATCAATGGATCACAATCCTTCTCATCCTTCCTAGAAAAAGTGTATTGTGTATTTGATCCTAACCCTATATGTAAATGTTGATCTAGGTTGAGTGGGTAAGCCGAAATGCACAAATTTGAAAAACATTAAGGCTAGTTTTCTTTCATCGATGATAAATTCACCATCGAAAAAAATTTGTTGCAGGTGTTGGCTTAATGTTCTCTAGGACCGGCCAAATCCATTTTTTTGAAGCAGCGCATACTAGACACACGTACATCCAAACATATCAACACAACTTATTAGGGTTGACGATTACATAAGGCATCAAACTAGGGTTTTCACCAGTCGCCAAGCTTGTTGCGACATTACAGACTGCTTTAGTCACAACCAACCCAACATCATGCCTTAAATATTAGAGTTTACACAAAGAAAAAGGAACATAAGTGAGCCCAATTCGTGCCCGTTTTAAATGTTAACAATAGATCAACATACGCTTGTTTAATAATACTCGAGTGGTAATTCGTTTACAACAAGATTTTTTAGTCTCCCTAGTAATAGGACTCGTTAATATTATCTAGCTATGTAAGTAATTAATCTCTCATATATATGATTATCGAGATATAACAAAATAGCAACAAAATTTAGCTACTTTCGTGATTTTCTAGAAGAATACTATGAAATTATTACATAATTAAAACATAATAGCATAAAATTCACACCTACGGAAGTTAACATGGACACATGTTTTACAAGAATATGTAGCGGATAACATCCAAAGGGTAGATGATTTGTTTTTTGAGTAAAAGGATTACACAAAAGTCAAAGTCATTGAAAAGAAAAAAACAAAGACTGGACATAGTACTCCAACATTTACCTTGGATCCAAGAAACTGTAGGTGCAACTGTAACTGTAGCTTCATCTGTTTGATTAATATAAGTAATTAAAATCTTTATATATAGGAGTGACTTGTAGTTTAATTAACTAGAGAGATAGTTTAACTTAGGTTCAAGAAACTATTGTGGGTACGTGTTTTTTTATTGTACAATCATAATTCATCAATTATTCAGAGCACCCACAATGGCCGTTAACTAGACTGTATGGAATTCCGGAGTCAATTTCTAGATCAACAACACCATTGTAGGAGGTTCTTTGGTAGTGGTTTGATTTGGTTTGGTCTATTTGGCCAGATTAGTCCAAAACCCGTAAAGGGACCCACTATAAATAAACACACTTACATAGTCAAATATAATTTTATTTGTTTTTTCTTAAGCGGGATATGAGCTAGAAGTTTAAAATGATTTATTATTATAAGAAAAAATGATTTTTGAATAGCTATGATTTTGAAATGATATGATATGTTTAATGGGACGGTTTTGAAATTCCAAACGACCATAGCGTTATGTATGTACCTTCTAAGAATATGAACAAAAAGAAATCATTATTTATGTCTGAATCTCAATCCCCATGCAAGGAGAGATAAAAATTGAAATCCAAAAGGGGTTGGGGACTTCCAGTTGAAATCTAACTTATAGGTCCCACCTGCATATATCTGGTTACACATAAAACACATACCAATTACAATTTCATCCAATACATTTCCATCAGTCTATATTTGGTTAAAATCCATCCAAACCCTTGGCATTCAGTCCTGCTCTTACTCTTACTCACACTCTTAATTCTCAAACCCTACATTAGAATATTTGGACAATTATCCCTACCACAACAGAAATTAGACAACATAAAAAACAATAGAACTAGTACAAAAGTAACACTTTATTAACTAGGCCCCCCATGTGATAGTGTTACATTTCTGCACCACCACCTAGTGTAAAGCTTTGGCCAACAGGTGCACCAACACATGTGTAGTTATTAGTACTCTCCGGCGGTGGCGCGGTGAAACCGCTCATGTTCTGGACGGTGTACGATGGGGGATTGCCGAAACACACGTGTCCGATAAAGTAATTATCGTTTGAGGGCGGGTATTGGGATGTGTAGGGGTTAGTGAGGCGTGATGCTGGTGAACTGTAGACGTGTGGAGCGTGTTGAGGCTGCGGTGCTGGTGGTAGCATGGTGGTGGAAGCACCGGAAAATAGTCTTGTGGGATAAACAGTACTCCCCATATTGCAACTTGGTTGATGATTAAACCCTCCATGTACCACTGGTTGTCCACTGCATTTTATGATTATAATGTGACTGATCAACTTTATGTATATATAAAAAAAAAATATATAAGTTACCAATATTTTATGATGTCTATATGATCAAAGTGCTCATTATAACATAAGCATCATATATTAATATATATGGGGTATAAAATTCTATTCTTTTTAAGTGGTTTGATTAACTAGAGAAAATTAAAGGAAAACTAATTTTGGTTTTCAAGATTACAATATTATTAGTTATCTAAAGAAATTAACTTTAAATTTAGAGTTATGTTACTCAATTTAACTTTATGAGTTTCAAATTAATCAAGAAAGATTACACAATATTCTTAGTTATTTAGAGAATTTTTTTTTTATAACTCAAAATCGTAATCATATTATATTAAACCAAAAACAACCAATTACAAGTGATACGTAGGTAAACGGGCCACAAGCTGCGCCGCTACCCCTTTTTGTATTGCAAAACCTAAACCTTAAACCCGAAAAAAAAACGTATAAAAGAAAATTATATACGTACCCTAGTTGGTGAGGGAGCGGGGGTAGGACGTTATCGTTGCTTGAAAACCAACTGACGAGCTCGGTTTAGTGTTTCTGTCTCCCTTTCTGAGACCATCACCAAAACATTAGAATAATAGTTTTCAATATAAAAGTTGATATACACCGAATGAAAATAATTTGGTATAAACTATAACATGTTATCAATACATAAAAGACTAATTGAAACTACACTAGCTGATATTCACCAACTACATTTAAAAATATAGATAGTAAAAAATAAATAACTTTGTCACCCAAAGGGTGGAACTCAAAGATAAAAAGATTGACAAGACTACGCTTCATGGCAAATCATAACCAAACTTCACTTTCTTTGTTTGTGTGTGTATATATATATATATATATATATATATATATATATAGGGAAAGTTAATTTGAGAACACCTATATTTCGTGCGAACCGTGAGAACGCCATCTAAAACCATTCAAATCAAAAATTTCTTTTTACACTTATCTTTATTACTAAAATACAATCCCAAAAACACAATTTTTCGCGTAAAAATTTAAACGTATATGGAAATAAATTGTTTTTTACACATGTGTAAATTTAGTGTTTGTACATGTGTAAACTGTTTCATTTACACATGTGTAAAAAGTTAATTTGAAAGTGTTTTTGCAAGAAAAGATGAATTATTTGGAAAGAAAATTCGTTTTTTAATGTTGTATTTTGATTATAATTAGGTTTGTATTGAAAAAAAATGATTTTGATTGATTTTCTCATTTGTTCTCACGGTTCTCGCGATATTTAGCGTTCTCAAGATAACCCTCCCCTATATATATATATATATATATATATATATATATATATATATATATATATAGAGAGAGAGAGAGAGAGAGAGAGAGAGAGAGAGAGACCTTGGCGATGGCGGTTCATGTGACCCCCAAGGGCTTGAGACTTGCAAAACTTGAGGGAGCAAAACCTGCACTCATAGACCTTCTCGCTTTCATCCTTAGCGCCGTTTTTCTTTTTCTTGTAGATACCTAGATATCATCACCAACAGAAGTAACAATTCATTTCAATTTATTGAAAACCAACATTGATATGATAGGATGGGACCTCTCATGTGTTTTCTTATTTACTGTTCACTGAAATCTAAACACCAATCATATTTAACTTATATTTAACTTTTAAGGTCAGTTTTAAGGCTAGCCCTAATCTTAAAAAAAATAACAACATTTCTTCCATCTAATTCTAAACATGTTTTAAGTGGTCTTTGGTGTATTTGATGTAATTTTCAACTTTGAATGTCATTTGTTTTTCTAGTTTTTTATTTATATGTATTTCTGTCCTTGTCCAAAAAAATAAAAAATCTTTACATGTTTTAACCAACCAAAGTGCTCATAGGTATCACAGTGTGAACAAAAGAATGTGTAGATTTAGTGATTAAAGGGTGTTTAAGTTAACAGAAAAGGAAAAAAAAAAAGTTCTAACATGGTTTAACAAAGTGATTGTAGGTATCACAATGTGAAGAAAAGATGTTCCTCTTGAGGGTTATGATAGAGATGGAGAAGTAGGATTAGAGTATGTGAGACTTAACCGAAATTAAACAAAAATAATCTAAACATTAACTTTTGAGAAAGTAAATCATATGATCTTTTAGGTTTTGCATTCTAAAACTTTAAAGAATATAAAAAATTAGTTGGAAGAAAAAAAGTTTTAAAATGTTTAAAAATAAAATCATATGATCTTTTTAGGGTTTTCATTCTATAAAACATAAAGAAACATAAAAATAAATGATAAGGAATATAATTTACCAGATGTGGAAGAAGAGGAGTCATCAAGTGTTTGTTTGCTGGTGAAATCATCAGGAAAGTTGTTTAGGTCTAAAGGGTTTCTCCTGAAAACATGAGAAATTAAAGAGGTAGTGAGTAAGTAAATAAAGTGAACAAGAAGAGAGTGATAGTTCAGATAAAGAGGTTGTGGGGTGAAGCCTATGATATGATACATACATGTTGGTGTTGCTGGTGGTACCACAGACAGAGATAGATAGAAAGAAAGAAAGAAGTTTGAACAATAATATAACTCTGAGAGAGAACTATCAAAACACAACACTACTACTGAACCAACCCTTGCTGGTTGTGTGCTTCTCATATAATTAAGTCCGTGTGTAGTTGGTCACATGGAGCATACATGCTTTAAAGGATACTGATTAACCTTTTATCATTAAAAAAATGTGTGTTAAAAACGTATAGTTAAAAAGAAATTACGAGTGGTGACTGGTGCAATTGAAGTTGTAAAAAAATCTGGTTAAGATAATAACACAACATAACATTTAAAATTACTATAATAAGAAGTGACATCGGAACCATTAGTTCTTATATTTTATCGTTAAAATACAATTTAAAGCCCAACTTTTTCCTTAATTAGTGTTTCTTTTAAAATACATCAATTAACAGACAACTACCTACGTTGCTAGCCTTTTTAAATAGCGCAACTTTAAACGTTTGTGAATCAAAATAGGTTATCAACCAAATTATATTTATGTTTTAAAGGATACTAAACCTTGTTTTATATTTAAACTGTATTATAACTTATAGCATTTGTAGAGGCCGTTTTTGAAAACCCAGAGAGCAAGCCTCCTTGTTAGTACATGTATGTTAGATGTATGTTAAATGTACAAAGCCTAGTGTAGGTGTTTGTTTAATGTTGTGTACGTGTTTGGATGTGTTTTGAATGATAAAGGGTAGTTTTGGTATATCACACATGACTAGGTCTTAAAGGCACGTCTAGCTTCGCTAGTCGTGTGGGTATAAACACGACTAGCTTGCTAGTCGCCCCACCTAGTCACGTGGGTGAAAAGCTAGTCGCTCTTAGGGCCTGGGCCGACTAGCATCATGTATAAATACTTTGCAATCATTGCCCTTATCATTTCAGCTGTCATTTCACACATTCCAACACAGGTGTCCTAGGTTTTCGGATGTGTTGATTGTATTGTACACTCGTGCTCTGTTATTAATATGATTACAATTTTTAAACCATCTTGTGTATGTTTTTGATAACTCGTTATTGTGTTTGTTGGCATTTTTTGTTATTCGAACATTATTTAGTGGATTCCGCACACTAGGTGAACCAGCTCTTAATAGTCGGGTTGTCCTAGCAACGACCACAGTAGCATCTGGTGCAGCTATGCTTGCAGGTGTGACTCGGTCAATGCCTGCATCGGTAATCTTCACTGAGCCTATCTAAGTTACCGGTGCAGCGATCGCATCTCAACAGCTCGTATCTAACCCTGTGGGTGATCTTATCAAGAATCTTCGCGAGCAATTGCACCCATCTGCTTCAATTTCTCAATCTAGTTCAACATCAACTCATGCTGCCTCGAATGATCAACTTCAACACCAGGTAAATGAGCTGACGACTGTTATGAGTGCTCAGGAACATGAAATGCATAGTTGAGTGGTAAGATTGTGACTATAGAAGGAAATGAAAGAGCAATGCTAGAATTACTGGGTGAAACTATTCGCATCAACAAATAACTGAAAGCATCGAATAGGATTCTACAATTGTCGAATCAGCAGCTCGTGCAGTCAAATCAAGATACTGTTATGAGACTGGCTAGTGTGGAGTCTCAATACAATCAGCTACAGCTCGCGAATGTTAATAATGAGAAAAGAATTGAAGAATACAAGTCTGAAAACCAGAAGCTCAAAGAACGGGTCGACAAACTGTTTGAAGACCGTCCTAGAGTTACAGGTGCATCTGAGTCTCGTAATGATGACGAAGAAGAGGAAGAAGGTGAGGATGATGAGGATAATGATGATGATGATGATGATGATGGAAAGGGTGATGGTGATGATCCAGGAAATGCAGGTGCAGGATCGTCTTCTGGTGCTGAAGAACGTCGCACCAAAAGCGATCATGACACCCAGGGCAAGGATCCCAAAGGTAGTTCATCTACTCAGGGGGAGTCCAATGTTGATGATATCAAGAGATTGAAAGATTACATTTTGACTGGATCGGTTCCACTTGATGTTGCTGAGCCCTTGAGGAATCTATTCCTAATCGATGACAATGGCAATCCTTTGAAGATTCCTCAGCTCAAAGATCTGGAGGAGGGAGAGATTCCACCTGAACACTCCAGGGAAGACATAACAAAGGTATATGGTTTGACATTTGGAGAATCTTCCAGTGGCAACCATACTCCTTTAGAACTGGATCCCAGACACAACAAAGTGGAAATGGAAGATATCACGCATGAAGAGTATCCCTAATATTGTTTCAAAAATAATGATTCCAGTGGGATTCCAGCAATAGATGATGATATGATCAACAAACTTGAGGATCAACTTCGTTTTGCGCCTACAGCTATTCCAGATGAAGTCCTATCCAGAAATGAACGTTTCATGAGACTGTGCTCTCAATGGTTTCCATCTGCAGCTGAACGTACTGTCAAGATAGGGCTAGAACAAGCTGTTGTTTTCAAGAAAAAGCTATCGAAGATGTCACGCAATGTTCTCAACTGGGCGTATATCGAACATTCAAAAGTTTTCAACATTAAATTGAAGGAAGGGCTATTGTACTTCAGTTGGTATAGCAAGATCAAAAGCCTTCCGTTCTGGTATGTTCGCGATCTGGTACGTCTGCAGCCACTATACTATCACAAGTGCCCAGGATTTGATTCGTTTTACAGTATTCTGAAGAGAGAAAGTCGCGAAGGATGGGAGACTTTCAAGCCTCAGTATCTGAAGTCCTACAAGACCAAGGTGTTGCATCCCAAGACTGGTCATCCAATCTGGGAACATACGATCAAGCCTCCAGAATGCGTGTCAAAGATTCGACCTATGGAACCGAATTTTCATTCTAAGTTCTGGTTCTGGTATTATGATGACATCACGATAAAAGCAGTTATTGTTCTTGAGAATGCAGCGAAGATATGCAGAAAAATCATAGTCTGGGATCTTATGTAACTGGTAAATCTTGTAGAAGTTGACATTGCAATGTTGTATCGTTATCCTATTCAGCATCTCCAACCAGAAGCCGATCAAGCTCTTAAGTTCCAACGGGTGATTCGCTTCTGTTATGCTTTCAAGATTCATGCAGGTTGAGATTGGACGAAGATAAGCAGGATTCGAACTGTGAAGCCTTAGAACATCAAGTGTTGCTGCTTGAAGTTTTTGATGTTTTTGAAGACATACTAGCTAGGTCCAAGCGGGAGTCTGATAGTACATTATGTTAGATGTCCCTAACCTAGTATAGGTGTTTGTTAAACGTCTTGTACGTGTTTGGATGTGTTTTGAATGATAAAGGGCAGTTTTGGTATATCACACATGACTAGGTCTTAAAGGCACGACTAGCTTCGCTAGTCATGTGGTTATAAAGATGACTAGCTTGCTAGTCTCCCCACCTAGTCGTGTGGGTGAAAGCTAGTCGCCCCTAGGGCCTGGGCCGATTAGCAATAGGTATAAATACTTGCAATCATTGCCCTAATCATTTCAGCTGTCATGTCACACGTTCCAACATCAGGTGTCCTAGGTTTTCGGGTCTGTTGTTTGTATGGTACACTCGTGCTCTATTATTAATACGATTACAATCTTTAAACCATCTTATGTGTGTTTTTGATAACTCGTTATTGTGTTTGTTGGCGTTTTTGTTATTCGAACATCATCTAGTGGATTCCGCACACTAGGTGAACCAGCTCGTGATAGTCGGGTTGTCTGAAAACAACGCTCCTTTATGAACATTTTTTAATTTTTTATAGATAAATGCACACCCCTTTTGTTTTTATTTTCTTTTACTTTTTTTAATTATCTTAGAGTAAATTGTAGTTTGAGTCTCTTTAGTATTTAGCTTACTCCTTCATATCCTCCATTCTGAATTTCTACTTGCCAAATCCCTGACGTTTACATATTGTTGTCATCTGAGTCCCTCCCTTAAACGGATGTCCAATTACCGTTACTCTTGGGTGAAATATCTACTTTATCCCTGGCTTTACCCCCACCCCCACCCTACAACCGCCCCTCTTCATCATTTTCAAGATCAGACACTTGTAGATTACTTGCAATTTCAGCCACAACCCCCACATCTCACAAAAATCATGCACTCACAAAACCATGGGTATTAATGTAAAGTTTGAATCTGAACAACTACTTAGATCAGAACCTTGGTCTTTTGGATGCAAATATCACCATTCACCAAACATCACCACTGCTGAACCACATTCGTTTAACTGCTCTAACCGCATGCAACACCTCCGTAGAAAACCACCTACCTTCGCCACACAACCATAAATTTCGTTGCTTCACCATTTCATCACGCATATCCCATCATCACTATTGACATCTTTTGTAGGATCTTGATAAGATTTGATTATCGCGCGCGTAGCCGATCGGAAGGCGGAATCGACGGATCGGTTTAGTTGTTTTAGGTTTTTGGATATAGGTTAGAATGATATGGATAAGATAGAGAGCACACACACAAATGGGCAGCACCTTGTTAGAATATGCAAAAGTTACAAAGTTTGTCAACAAGTTAGGGTATTTATAGGCTGAGTGTCATACGCCTAGGGTGCCTTTTTCATACGCCTATCATACACCTGAGGCTATACAATGTTGACCAAGATAACCCTAGAACTCTAAAATGCTACCCGTAAACATCAAAAACGTACATAAATTATCATATAATCATGCCTACGACTGATATCGACCTATCACTAGCTGGGGACATACACGAAGTGCACTGACAGTCTCCCATACGTCTGTGCCACATGATGGACTCTTTCTCAGTAGCTTTCGACATAAAGCAGGTAACCTGGACGGACTTTGTAATAGCTTAGTTGATATCCAAAACATATAAATTAGTCACCTTTGGAGTTGACATGAAAACCCACTCCTCTGATATCACAAAACCCGGTTTCAGAATGAAGCATGCAATATCGTTGAAGATCACAGAAAACTTTTTCTCACAAATCTAGGACTCACTCATTAAATTATGATAAGGATTTCAACCCAAAAATCATGAAGAACACATGTTTGAAGTTTTTTTTCCAAAATTCTCAAATCTAATCTGTTTTGATAAAAATTTGATTTGGATATTATCAAAAACAGTTTCTAAACACATTTTTACATTTAAATCAACAATTAAAACATCAAACACACTCAAAAATCCCTAAAAACCATGTTTTAGCTCAAAATGGATCAAAAATAAGATTTCAATGAACAATTGCTTAAATCTTTCAGATCTAATGCTACTCACTATAACAACACACGTGATATGAGCCTCGGATATGATACCACTTGTAGGATCGACAAGAATTTAGTATCGCATGGGTAACGGATCACAGGCAGAATCAATGATCTGGTTAGTTGTTATTGGTGTTTGATAACTAGTTAGAATAATATGGGGAAGTGATAGAGAGCACACACACAAAATCACACACTAAATTGGGCACCACCTTGTTGAGATTTGCAAAAGTTACGAAATGAAGAACCCATTGGGGTATTTATAGGCCTTGAGTCATACGTCTGGCATGTTCCAGGCGTATGACCCTCATACACCTAGGTGTCCAGGCGTATGACTCCCTCATACGCCTGACACTTTACATAAATGTCTAAAATACCCAACTATAAATGCTATCCGAACACCTCTAACACATATATACATGATCCAAAATACATATCTAATCTAGGGAAGTATCTGTAGGGTGTACAACAAAGATTAACAGTCTGCAAAGGTTAAAATTGTTGCAACAAACTTTTCTCATTTCTCCAATATCTTAATCTTTCATTTTCAATAGTGGGTTAACCATGAATACGAGCTCCCAAATCAACAATCGCTAGGTGTGGGATTGGGGTGAGAGGTGGTCGGGGGTAGGAGGTGGTTTGTAAGTGCATTATTCATGTATGTCCCCAGCTAGTGATCCGGTACTGAATGTCGAGGAACAAATAGAAAAACGAAAGGTCGAACGAAAGAAGAAGGATTCCTTCGAACCCTGAAAGGGTCGAATGAACCCATTCGAACACTGCAAGGGTCGAATGGAAATGTGTATAAATAGGGGAAAAGTTAGTTATTTAGTTAGTTGTTAATCATTTGAGCTTTTCCCCAGTTTGAGAGGTTCTCTGTGTTAGGTCTAGGTTTTGATCTGTAATGTTCTACTTTTGATCTAATATACGAGTAAAGTTATGGAAATTGCTCGGTGAATTGTATTCTGTTTTCATCACGATCGTTACTGATTATTTTCTTACTCAGTTTGCACAACCGGAGGGGATTCCGCACCCTACGGTAGGTATTCGTGAGATCACATTTCGTATATACGATCCTAAAACTAATTCACATGGTTGCCAAAGCTGGGATGTTCTACGGGGGTTGGTAGTGCAGTGGAAGTGGTTGTGCGGTAGTGTTGAAGATCAAGGTGTTTTAGATAGAGGGCGATGGAGAGAGATAGAGTGTAGATGCATAATGTCTATAGCCGGTGTTTATGGGGTCTTTAATATTGTGGTTTGGGGCTTGTTTATGTAATTGGGCTTGGAATAGTGTAAATTGGGCTTTGGTAGTTGTAATTGAGATTAGTTATTGAGAGTGACTTAGTGATTGAGCCCAAGGTAATAGGCTTAATGGCTAAACAATCACAACTATTCCCTCATTTAGTAACCAACTACCACTTTATCTCTCTCTCTCTCTCCCCCTCTCGGTTTTCGTATTCATCTTAGAGTCAAATTCTTATATCAATACCTTGTTTACTATGATCAATCAACTATGATTTCATACTTATCTTCCTGATTTGTTGATTGTTGTGTGCATATTGGATTCCGCACTTTGCACACACTGGACTCACACACTTAGGTAGAATGCAGATCTTATTCGTGAATTTGACCTACAGAGAGAAAAAAAAAAGATGAGTGGGTTGTGGTGATTTTTAGACTAATACCGATAATAATAATAACAACAACTAGAGTCGTAGTTACCCGCACATTTCCGCAGACGCGGGATGCTGGACACGGTTTACACCCGTGCGTTGCCATAGGACGCAGTTTGCACTTTGTACATATCAAAATAGAAAGGCTAACTTTACCAAATAAAAGTTTTGTTGCTAATATAATTTTATTATCAAGTGATTTTATATTGTTACATTGACAAAGCTATAAAATGAATACATTATCGGTATCGATATTAAGACAACACTGTTTCGGTTCTCTACGATAAACAATATCACTATATCGGTATTGTAGCGGTACCAAAAGTACTGGTTCGGTATGAGTACCCGATACTGAAGCGATACCAAAAGTAGCAGTTTAGTACGAGCACCTAGTACCAAATGTTGATCCTTAGAACGGAAAAAAAACCAGTTCAAAGCAAATTAGAGGCGGTGTACATTATCAAAAAACAGGAGCACATTAGCAGAACAAGAGTGCTGCATGTTAGCGAAATACGACAATACACGTTAGCAAAACGACACTTTTTTAATATAATAATAATTATTATTATTATTATTGTTTTACTATAAACTATTAAAAAAAAGTATAATAGAATAACCAATGTAGGATCGACACAAGATTCATATCGCCCGCGTATGATCGACTCAAAAGGCGAATCAATTGATTGATTATTGTTAGAGATGAGATGTCATTGAAGAAAAGTAAGGATATGAAAAACACATACAAACACACTTAAAATAGGCAGCACTTTGTTTAGGGTTCAAAGCAAAAGTTGCAAATGAATAGGCAATGGGTCCTATTTTGAGAGCTGGTCCCTCACGCTTGGACCCTTCCAGGCGTGAGGACTCCTTACGCCTGACCTTTCTAGGCATATGGACTCTATACGCCTGGTAAGGTTTATACGTTTACCAAAATGCCCCTAGGAACCCGTTTTAACCCTCGTTAAGGCCCAAAACACTATACAATCATGCCTACGACTAATATTGACCTATCACTAGCTGGGGACATACACGAAGTGCACTAACAGTATCCCCCATGGACCTAGCTAGAGATCTGCAGACATAACCAGTCACTGAGCTGTGAATGTCCGGAAAGATGTTTACAGACTCCCCCTAAGGTCTAGCTAATGATCTTCACTCTTCAAGTCTTCATATCTGGTAGTCTTCAACTTGGGAAAATACGCTGCAGTGCACTAACAATCTCCCCTAAAGACTTGAATACTTGCTGATTTGAGCTTTTGTCGTAGCTTAATGAGATCTCGTATTGGTCTTCGATTAGCATTGATAACTTGGGAGAAAATAGGAAATCTCGGTTGTTTTGACTGACGATTCTATGACGAAGACGGAGATCAACAACATCTGCACTTTCATTTCTTGATTCTCATCTTCTTCAGCTTAGATTGCTTGAGCTCTACCACAATCTGGTTTCTCTGAAGATGGAATATCGGGTTCTTGCTGTTCAGGATGATCTTATTGTTCAGGTTCAGGTCTTGTTCAGCTTCAAGCTTTGTTGTTTGAATCATGATGAGCACATTCATTGTGTTTGATCCTGCAGAAAAATTTAATAAAAACTGCAAAAACTACAACTTTCATTAGGTACGACAAATAATCCGGACATAATCAAATTCTTGAAGTTTATCATTTGATAAACTTTCAAGATTTGTCCATTTTGACCACCATTTGGAGAAACGAATCGTTCTCCCCCTAAACATTTGAATCTTTTCAAATTTCCCCCAGAACTTTCAAACTTATCAATTTAAATCGTTTAATTTATGAAAGTTGCATTTGACCCTTGAATAGTGAAAAACTTTATTTTATTGTGTTACGGATTTGGATATGAAATTCCAATTGAGCAATTTAGTATTCCAACGTCGGTTAATCGAAAATAAATCGAAATTAAAATCTTTTTGGTTTTTTTTTTTATTCAAAACAAAAAACTTTAAAACAGCAAACTAATATTCATAGACAATATTTTTGCGAGCTTTCTGATAAGAGAATCATATCTGTATTCAGACTTGCCATGATAACCGTTGTTCGATTAGATTAAAATAGGATAACCAGTAAACAAATTATTACCGGTATTGGGGTCCCCTTAAACCTAAAAAAAAGCAAAAGTACTCGCTGACACCTTAGATACGGTTAGTTAGTAAGATTAGACTTTCGGTCAATAGTCCCCACGCACACGACACATTCCCGTATCAAGCATTGCACAAAGCTTCTTCGTAATGGGTGAGTAAGCCATAACCATATGTTTACAAGACACTAGATTGATCGGTCAGGGTGAGGGCAGATACCTGAAACCATTTTTTCCATACTTAGCTTAGAGGGCGTGCACAATCCATGTCACTATCCCAGTGTGCAATCTGCATAAGATCAGAATTTATTATTTACAGTGCGTGTGGTTGATTTACAAACCGAGCATAGCGGGTGTGTCCAATCCAGGTTACTATCCTGGTAAACAGGCACCATAAACGTCAGCATTAGCTATAGTATACTCCACACGTACTCTGGTTTACCGGTACGAATAGCTAGAGACGAAAGATGCTCGCTAATGCGTATGGTTTTAGTAATTTAGAAAGATGTCAATTTTCGATGTGCCAAAAACTTGAAGTGTCAATTCCAAAACATTGGTTTGGGGAAAACGACTGATTTTTACTAAACCTTATTTAACAAATTTTAAATTTATAAAGTAACGATAAGTACTTTAGAAACTAAAACCAACACATAGGCAGAGAACCTGACGTGTATAGTATAGGTTTCTAGGGTAAATACCGAGTATCGTATTCCAGAGAACACACTTTCCCCTACTCAACCTTTCATCAATTAACTAATCAGGTTTGAAAAGAAAAATAAATCGAGGGGTTTTAAGAAAAATAGTTTTGAAAAAGGTTTTGGGTTTTATAAAATAAAAAGAAAAATAGTAGAGTTAGCAAATATGCACATCTCGGGACCCTCCGTATAAGCAGTTAAATTTATTATTGCAGTTAATAGTTAAAATTAATTATTTGTGAGGAGGACAATAGTGATCTTGAAGTGTTGTCTCCGTGATAGAGAAACGGGGCCACTACTAAGTAGAATGCAAAACCTCCCAATGCGCGTCTGCATGAAGGTACTCAAACTTCTTCTTCTTCTTAGAATGGAGGCTTCAGTTCCAACCTGGAACACCGTACACCTCCCTTAGCTCTTGTTTTCCTTGCCGAAAGATCTTACTTAAAGTCAGTCTTGCCGACAGCGTATCCCCTAAATAGGTTAACAATCATGAAGACCGAAGGATATATCTTACAGTCGGCTCAGATGACAAGTATCCCCACTGGTTAATGGATTTGTACTAACGAGAGCTAAGGGAGGTGTACAGTGTGCAATCCTTTATAAAGGTGGAACATAATCCTAAAGGTGTGCAATCCGAAGATAACTGGTGCACCCGTAGGGAATCCTCCATTTACTAAGAAGATCATTCAGTCATCTTGTAAGTACCATAAATGTGTCACTCAGATCTTGTCCACTTCAGAAGCCATTGTTTAGAATCCGGTTTGGATATCAGAAGCCCGAAGGATCTGTCTCACTACTGGTTTCCTCACCATGGTTCTAGCTCGGGACTACCAGAAGCTGATTAAACCTTTAGTTAGTTTATTAAGTTAGAGTTGATTTTAAGTTTATTAAGTTAATCATCATTTGAATCTGTCACAAGATAAACAAACAAGAATTAGAAGAAGATAACACAACAAATAACTAAAGATAAACTACTACTAATAATAATATAAGTCTACAAATCGAAGTGGGTTAATAAATAATAGAAAGATACAACCATATCAAATGAGCAACATAAGAACATGGCTGCTCATAGATAAGCTCTCCATCTCCTAATGCTATGTATCTATCAACCTCACGACCCTTGATGTTTTATTGCATATGAACTACTCTTTGATCCCATGCTTGGCCTTGATGATCAAGGTAGGATGAGGCTTAACCTTGTTGGGTATGTTAGGAGGGCCATAAGGCCTCCCACAAGACCCCAAGAGCTCTTCAAGACTCCTGGAAGTCGACCCTTGAAGGCACAAGACCAAGAGAATGGTATGGAATGGGATAGAATGGGATGTCTCAAATGGAAGTGGTAGCTTGCTATTTATAGAGCTTTCAGGGCAAGCACGGGCGTGCACAGTAGTGTGAACGGCCGCGCTCATGCACTTCGTACGTTCTGTTGGCTGCAATTCTGTCTTGTCTGTACCTTTTGTCTGAGCACGGGCATGCACGACATCTTGTGTTAGATTTCTTGTTCCCCAAGTTTGCTACTTCGTCTCCTAGCGTGCAGGGCCTTCGCGCAAGTGGGCGTGCTAGGTCTGTCTCGGGCTGGTTTATCATTGATTAAGTCTCGGAAGGGCCTTCAAACGTACAGGGAACATGCTGCAAGTCTCGTATCCTCAGGAATCTCCAGATTTTGCATGTTTTTGCATGCAAAATCTCCTGTTTCCGGCTTGGAGCTCAAGTTTCCTGAAAAACACAAAATAGGGAACGAATTAAGTACCTAAAATTAACATTTTAAGTCTAATTCTATCCTATTATGGGCCTGATTATGCATGTTTTATATGTTAATTATGTGATACATCACTCGCACTAGTTAGCTAATATTCTCTTATTTATGTATGAGAAACAGGATTTGGCACAGATGATTCTTTTAGCTCTTTGAAGAACGCCTGGACGATTCGATCAGGGTTCAGAGGAAGCCAAGATTCGACCAGTTGCTCCCGGATGGATCAATAGCTTAAAGACCCGAAACCTCATATTTTGGCAACCCATCAATCGAGATTTCGATACTAAGACCATATGCCAATGAGGTGGGATAACCACTCGACTTTGAGTTTTTAATGTTTATATGACCATGCCAACTTTGATATGATTTTCAGGCCTACCGCTACATCATTTATAAGATTGGTTATCATTTGCAGTTTAAGTTTTAGGAAATCCAACAGTTCACTTATGTACTATCATTTTCTCTTTTTTCACAGTAAAAACTCATTTTTTATTTTTTTTGATGTTTTTTGTCTTTTTGTGTTTTTTTTGGAAATTTCTCCCCCTAAAATTCGAAAGGTTTAAAAGAAATTGAAATTTTATTGGATTCTCTGATAGAAAAACTTAAACAATAGCTGATTTTCTAATGTGGTTTACTCAGATTTTCCCAAAATTCCTTTTACCTTTCATAGATGGTCAAATTTGGATTTGTCAAATGATTTGGTAAAAATTTTTGGCCACTTGGTAGTTAGTGTGGATTATAGTAATAACTGGATTCTTAGTGATTGCTATGGAAGCTTTTTTATCAATAGAAAAATAGGATGTGAAAGAAAATGCAAACCGTAGTCACGCATGTATGTTGGCGTATCCAAAGAACCTGGAAATAGTAGCTTGATGCAGCTACCTGATTCGGCTTCGCAGGTTGTAATAATGACACACATGATGTCCACCCATGAACTGACATCCACCTATTGTGGATTCAACTTCGATTTTGTAACCCCCATTGACAAAATCACTTAGTTAAACAAGATCTAGCTTATCGCCATTAGGATACCATAGACCTTCAGTCGGTAACCCTTTAGATAATGAAGGAACCGTTCTACAACAACTAACCAGTCCACCCTTATAAATTACTGACACCCGTAGTTAAGTCGAAACAATGGGTCATGAATTTAAATTCATCAGACATTTTCTCTTCTTTCTTCTTCTCCTCTAATGATAAATCCCCTCCTTTGATTGGCTAAGGTTACATATCCTCCAAAGATACTCTGATCAATTTACTGGAGGGATGTGACACCTATTTTGTGCTAAGATGCCCCATTGTCAACAATCAAATGACTGCTAACAGTTCCTCCTGGAACACCCTACACACAGGGGCGGACCCACATGGAGTGGATCGGGGTCCTCGGACACCAAGGTTTTTTAAAATCGTAGCAGAACCGGTATATTGATTTTTGTAAGGACTCCATAAAAATAATAAGATGGAACCCATATAATCAAAGTGAAAGAATGGCGTGGTGGTAAAGCTCCTTAAAAATAACATGCAGGTCATGGTTTCGAGCCATAAGGAGTTCGTTTTTTTGGCTCTTTTTATAATTGTTAAAATTTAGGGTTTCTAAACAAAAGTATATTAAAATAAACAATGCAAATAAGTGAATAACATACCAAACAGGCAAACATAACAGCAGCTGACTCATGTTTTGTTCTCATTCCTTTTACCCTTTCCCTCTTCGAAGGTAATAAGGTATCAACCGCTTATTCCAGCCCCTATTTCTTTTGGCTCTTTTTTTATAACTACCAAGTGTCGCCTATTCCATTGTAAAACCTAATTTTGGGACTTAGTTTGTTAAAACTTGAATATTAGAGTAAAGCTTGAGGAATTTGATTTCTTAGAGTATATTGTAAAAGCTATTTTGAGACTTAGTTTGTTAAAACTTGAATGTTAGAGTAAAGCTTGAGGAATTTGATTTCTTAGAGTATAGTGTAAAAGCGGATGAAGTGTCTTGCTTGGTTCGTAGGAACAACAATTTTTTTATTTCAAATGACATAGCATTTTTATTGTGTGCTTTTTCACGAGTAATGATTATAATTTTTTGTTATAGTATTGAATTTTATTTTGTTCTCACCCCGACCCGAACGACGACCGAACCGAAAATTCTAACGTTTGGTTGGAAAAATTTTGATACTAAAAAAATGGACCCCAATGGATAAAAATCCTGGGTCCGCCACTGCCTGCACACTCGTTAAAAGATTAGTTTTGGTGGGGGACCTAGGCCTTGATAGTCTTTGGTCGGCCTAGGTCATCATCATTCATAGGCATATCCATCCACCTACCATGAGGAGTTGGAGTAGGATCGCCTGATGATGAACCCTCGGATGAATAACTGATTTAGGTCTCCAAACCTACTGAATTTTACCTTTGCAAACTTTTGGTTTTGCAGGTTTGGGTTTGGCCTTAGGTTGTGCCCTTGGGTTTCCCTTTGGACTAGCCTTAGGGTTAGTTTTGGGCCTTAAAACCTTAGGTTTTACAACCTTCTCAGTTTTTGGATTTCGAGTTTCTACAACAATTCTTTGTTTTCTTTTAAAGGGGTTTAGTCTCTCATTTGGATAATAAAAATCATAAAAATTTCATTTTGGAGAGCCAAAATGATTTTTGTTGTTATTTCTTAAGGGTTCATAATTTCTAGCCTTCATCTCTCTCAGATAGGGACAGTAAGATCTAATGTGTCTACCTCGATGCATCCAAAGCATGACCTCCACTCTTCATAGTATTGAGGTTCATACTGTGAATACCCCGAGCTATACTGAGAAGCTCTCAGGCTAGAGCTTCCAAATCTAGTGGTACTTGAGGATGCTTCATGATTATGAGATCTAGGTGCATTAAATCAATGTTCCTTTTGTTCGAAGTAAGAAACATTCGAATGATTTTTGAAATATTGCACCTGGTCCGTACCCCTAGATTTAACAAATTTTACTTCTTTAGTCTTGGGGACTGACTTTTTCTTTGGAACCCAATTGATTTTATTTGATTGATTTGGTTTGGTTTGTTCTACTGATTTTGATGAGTTTTCTGAGGAGCAGTTTGTGGTTATACGTATTGAGGTTTACCATTCTGCTTTTAACTTTAGGTTCAGGATCACATTCAATGTGATTTTCAAGTGGATTAATTGGTATTAGTCCTAAACCCGCTCTCAGATTCCTCATCATAATCTTCATCCTCGGTTTCAACCAACACATCATTTTCATCTTCTATGATTTTAGTTTCCTTGATCTCAGATGGGTTAGCAACAAGTGGTGTTGTGACAACAAAGTTTGTGAGATTTGTCTCATCTAGTGACTTTGAGTAATTGTCACGCAGAGGATGAAGAACTGCATTGTAACCTACACATGAACAGGTTCTTTGGGTTATTTAACTCTCAATGATATGATCGAGGACATACCGAGAGTTGGAATAGTTTTCCATCTTCCTTTTGATGGTTTCATAGCCACATTGTGCTGCTGTTGCTAATGCTTTCTTGGTTTGTTGCAAATCAGTGATATAGTTGTTAATGGCATCTTGTTTGTTTAAAACTGTTCGTTTGAGCTCACTAACATCTTTCTTTAACAACAAAATTGTTTCTTTAAATTCCTTTTCATTCCTTTTCAGTGTTGCATTAGCATCAGTGCATGACCTCAAATCACATACCAGACTTCTATTATGTTCTTTATGAATCTCTAACCTACCTTCTAGATCTAAGCATTTATCATATTTAGGTTTAGAAGTGTTAGAACTTACCTGAGTATGTTGTTCCGTCTGATTTTCAGTTACCTGAATTGAAGGGTCAATATCTCTCTCTTCTACCTTTTCTTCCTCTGAATCATCTGTTCCGGTTTGTCTCTCGCTCACATGGATCCTTTGGACGCATTGCGACTGATTCAGGGATGTGACAAAGTGCCCATGGATCTATCATTTTAATCATTGTTGATGTAGTGTTTAAGAGCAAGGATCCCATGGTACAGATGTATTGACCTTCGAATGCATGTCTTCAGCACGGATGACATCCTAGAACCAGCATTTGGATTTGGACATTTTATAGGTTTTCGAAATTTTTTACACTTAATTTTTTTTCCTAAAACCAATGTATAACTGTTTAAGTTAACAAAAGTTATGGGTGATGTTCGGACAAAGTAAGACTTAAAACGGATCAAAATTTGACTAACGCAGGTTTCCACACGTAAGGAAGGTGTTTCCACACGTATGGGATACGTTTCACACGTATATGGGTTTAATCCAGACATATGAGTGATAATTCAGGCGTATGAAGGGTCAGACGTATGAACCAGGAATAGGAAGGAACTTGTCAGGCGTATGGGTCCTTACGCCTGGCAGATCAGGCGTATGAACGTAGACCAGGCGTATGGACCTACAGAAATGATGAACATGGTGATTTTCGATGATTTTTGTAGGTATGAATGATCCAATGATCAGGTTTTGTGAGGAATTTGATGTAGAGCACGAAAATGATGCCCAAGGACCTTCAAAAACACGAATTCCGATCCAAATCCATCAAAAACACCAAGAACACACACTTGAAACTTATTCAACAAAAAATCAGACCTAGAACAATTTAACGTTGTTTATGATGATCAAATGATTCAAACACTTTCTATATCAGATCTAGATGCTATAACAACAATTTGTTTTAACAATTCATTCCAAAATCAAGAAATCCTCCTAAAACCCATGAAGAACAACTTATGAACAATTTTCAACAAAAACTCAGATCTGATGTGTTTTGATGCAAATATGATATGGATTTACTCAAAACCAATTTCTAAAGATTTTTGCAATCAAAACAATAATTAAAATCCAAATCATTCAAAAACCTTATTTATGCATGAAAATGGGTCAAAATGGATTTTTCTATCAAAAACATGAACAATTGCTTATCAAATCAGATCTGTAACTACTCCACACGCGAGGTATGAGCCAAGCTCTGATACCATTTGTAGGATCGACACAAGATTTGATGATATCGTGCGCGTATGATCGAGTCAAAAGGCGGAATCAATTGAACGATTGTTGTTACTGATGAGATGTGATTGAAGAAAAGTAAGGATATGAAAAACACACACAAACGCACTCAAAACTGGGCAGCACTTCGTTTAGGGTTCAAAGCAAAAGTTACAAATGAATGGGCAAGGGGTCCTATTTATAGAGCTGACCACCTCACGCCTGGTAAGGTTTATACATTTACTAAAATACCCCTAGGACCCCGTTTTCACCCCATTAAAGCCCAAAACACTATACAATCATGCCTACGACTAATATCGATCTATCACTAGCTAGGGACATACACGAAGTGCGCTAACAATCAATGAATAAAATAATATATATAAATAGTGTAATTATATTATTATAATTAATGTAGAACTCTCATACAAATAACATAGATACAATAATAACAGCAATAGCAATACAATACAAGTGAAAGGAACACACATTTTAAAGCAAAATGACAAAAATACTGTTTAGTTCTAATTGTGGTTTAATAGATGTTTGACTCAAGGATATAAGAGAAAACATGTAAAGGTTAGATACTCTTCTCATAACAAGTTAAGGTCAGTGACTGAGATAGCAATTTTTCAAAATGGAGGATTCAGAAAGCAATTCGCCCAAAACCATGAGGACTTAAATGAGAGTTTACTATTTTCTCTTATTTACATTTCCTTTATATGTTTTTATAAACCATATTAAATTTTTTTCTAAAAAAAACGTAAACTCTTGTAACTTTTAAAAAAATTATGAACTTTGCAAATTTTAATATTATTAAAATAACATTAATAAAATTTAAGAACTTGGAAAAAATTTCTATATTGTATGATATCTAATATTAAATGGTTTATTCTTGAATGCTGCTGGAAGATCGATGGTGAGGCAAAAAAGGTACAGACGGTATATGCAGTGGCGCTTATGGTGATTTGGAAACTATGGCTCAAGTGCAACGACAAGATCTTTAGAAATGTTTCAGTGGCAACCCCGGCATTGGTAGAAGAAATAAAGCTAGAGACGTACTGGTGGATGATTAAACGGGCGTAGTCTTTGGGGTTGGAAAAGGCGTCTTGGTGGGACTTTTCTTTTTTTATAACGGATAATAGTATAGAGGCTTCTGTGAATGTGTTATAATATGTTAGACTTAGTTTTGTAATGGGTCGGCCCAGGTAGCTTCTGGCTAAATGTGTATGGGTGTCGATAAATTGTAATCTTTTTGGTGAAATGAAAGTTCCGTTTGATTGTTAAAAAAAATGTTTTATTACCATAAATAACTTTGCTAATACACGTAAAAGTTAAAGGTGGTTATAATTTGATTTTTTTTTTTTTTTTTGGCATAGATAGATTAATTGAAAATGATCACTAGGCACCCTTTTAAACGTTTCTAGAATCATGCACCCCAAATGGTCTAAGTTTTCTTAAAACTATTTTAATTTAAGATTTGATGTAGGAAATTTATATTTGAGTAGGTAGAACCGTAGAAGAGAAGATAAGAGAAATTCAAAATAACTTAACTTTAAACAATCAGAAAAGTGTAAGATAGCTAACTCTATAATACAACTGAATGACTCTAGTAAGTAAGCCGCCAGCATCTAGTGGGATCTGGGGCTAGCGACTTTGTACTCCATATTAGGACAAGCAATGCCATAGTAAGATGCTTAACAGTGTTTTCTTTTTTTCTTTGTTAATAAAATATTTACAACAAAATGACTAAAATACAAATTAAGTCATATAACAATTTATAACAATCTTCTATAAAGCGTTCAACTGATGAGGTTTAATATGCACACCAATGTATTGAGAGAATAACCTTGCCACATCAAAGGCGTATAACTATTTAAAATTCCAATGCCAGAGAACATTGTACTAATCAAGTCATTCCGTCACGTATTGATCGATACACAGTGTATATGTTGACTGATTGACCTGATCAGTACGATATTGTATGAAACGTGATAAGCCTACTATGGCCGATACAAGGCCTATTTACTTAAAAATTCAACTTATATGAGCCGCCAACTGATTCAGATGCAGCATCTCAACATTCATCCACGCATCATCCACATTTTCGCTCTTTTGATCCTCGTACGATTCAAACTTCAACTTTCATCATCACAAACATACAATTCATTCATCCATGATGTCGTATTGGAACACAAACTATTTTTTGACCAATATTTTAACGAGTCAAGGGTGCCTAAAATCAATATGGTATAACATTTATAAACTTATTTATTGTTTAATTTGTTTAGCAAAATACTTATCATACTTAAAAATGGTTACATCATTGTGACCCAGCGATCTATGAAAAAGGGGAGAAATGGTCGCAAAGGTGTGGCTTGAATGCGAACGTGGTGGTGAGACGTGCTAGCAGCAAAAAATTGGTTGCTTACCAATAACATTGCATGACGCAACGCAACGCGACGCAACGCAACACGTGACATTTGAAAGTTAGTGAGGCACGTGGAACATAATCATGAACCTCCTAAGCATATGGAGGGTTACACGTTTGCTAGATAATTTTCTTCAAAAGAACTCAAATTGGTGGAGCGACGTCTAACAACGCAAAACATGGAGCCATGCAACATTTAACAATGCATAAGGAAACAAAACCCATGAGCGGGAGTGTTCCCACATACATACAACATGTGATGCAGAAGATTAAAAACACGAAGAAAGTTGGTTCAACTCCCACATCTATGAATTTCCATATTAAAAAGACACCTCTAATATGTGGACATAAAGGAGTATCACAAAGCCACACTGGCCTCCTTCCAAAAAGACGTGTTATTTCCATTTCTAACAATTTTTTCTTGTCAACGAATACCGGATAATATCATTAATTTGCAAGTCCGAGACAACTCTATCAATTTTAGCCCAAATTCATTTCCTTATAAGCCTACTAGAAATTCTCGAACTATCTAGCTTATCCCCATAAATGTTTCTTAACACATGAACCCATGAGAATGAAGGCTATTAACATATCACCACCTCCATTTGTAAAGAAGAGTCTAATTAAAACTAAATAAACCTCGAATACCCAATCCACCTTTAGATTTATCATCTAAGACCAAATCCTATTTGATCCGATTACGAACGTCTTCATCTCCTTTCCAAGTAGAATAAATAGAACCCAGGCCATAACGGAAGACAACATAACCTATTTCTTCAAATAGACAACAAATTAGCTTTCCATTTAGATAGATGCTTCATAAGTTTATCCACAAATTAGCTTCCATAAGGCTGTAACAGATGACAAGAATGCTTTGGTCCACGATATTCATTGAGTAAAGGGTTACAATATATAGAGATAAATCAGGCCTGTGGGCTTAATATTAAACCCTTAAATATTATATTCCAATACTCCCTCACAGTTAGAGCGGTAGAGCATCGGACACTCAGACTGGAAAACAATAAGAAAAAAAAAAACCATGAGTAAATTACTAAAACCGTCTATGTGGTTTGGCCCAATTTGCCACTCCAGCCCAATTTTTTAAAAATTGCTTGAACAGTCCCTGACTTTTGATAAAATAGGCAAAAACAGTCCAACGAACCAAGTTAAGTTTTTTACGTTAAGTCAGGGGCATTTTCGTCAACTCAGGTATAAATTCATCTTCTTCCCCATTTTCTTCTTCCCTAATTAGACCCAGCACCCACCACCACCACTACCCACCATCTCCTCCACCTTTCACCACCACCATTTTCTTCTTCCCTAATCAAACAAGTGGTACCGAATTCTAAATGAGTACAATCGGTTGGTAGGAGGCTCTAACCGAACCATCGATTCACTAAACCGTAAGTGGAATGACTTGAACACCAAGTGTCAACTCTTCAACGGGTACCACTATCGAACCCTTCGAGCGGTACCTTCAGATATGCCCGAAGACGTGGCCATCAGATATACCAAAAAAGAGTATAAATCCAAGCAAGGCAAAGAATTCAACCACGTGTCCGCTTGGCATATGATGAGGGACCGTCTTAACGCGTAGCCTATGTTTATTTTATTTTTATTAATTTTGTAATGTTTAAGTATTTATTTTATCTTTTATTAATGGAATGAATAGTTTATTTAAAATAATTATTGCACCTTAATTTTCTGTTGGCCTTGCATCATCGGTGATTTACGTCTATACGTACAACGGAACTATGTTTGCATCACTGTTAAAGACGTCACCGGAGACGTTTTCAAAACATGTAAAAGACGTCACCGGAGACGTGTCGTTATTTTACTGGTCCGAGACGTCTCAGACGGCTTGGAAAATTTGAACCGTCTCTTCAAAGAGACGGGAGGGAGCTATTCTCGTAATTCAAACGGTTTAAAGGGCTAATTTCGTGATTTTTCCAAATAAAAATGGACCTTTGAGAAAAGAAATACGGAGAGAACGTTAAAAACTAAATATAATATACGTGAGGAAAGAAATTGTATCGATGTTATGATTTACAGTAATGTTTATGTTTGGTATCAATAAACTTTTTTATCTCTCTTAACAAAAGTTAACAGTTACAAGATTTGACTATATATGAGAATGGAACTAAAGAAGCCTTAAGAATCTATATATTATAGGTGTCACCAAGATAGAGGCACATGTCGGTACATGAAAATATCACAAACTCAGCTAAAGTTTAGACACTACAAGTCCAGCTTAACCTAATGTTTTGTGTTTGTCTGTATATGACATGATAAGGCGTCTTCTCCCTGTCTAACAAACAAACAAAACAATATAAACAAATGGAGAAAACTTTAATTGTACCCTAAAGTTGCTTCTGAACTAAACAAAACATCCTTCTTTAATGATGGTTCCCATTTTTAGCAAAATTGATCAATATCTCAAATTTCAGGATTAGAACTAAATTAGGGAAATTTCTAACTAATTCAGGGTATCAAGAAAATCATAGATTTTACTCTATTTATAATGTATTTAAGGTTTGGATGCTTTAAATCATAAACAACAAATCTCTAATGCATCACCTTTGTACGAAATTTATAGGTTGCTCAAGGTTTTTTTAACTGTTGAAGTCACATTTAATTTTGTGTTTTTTATTGTTTTATGTATAATTGTACGTTGCACTAGGTTTTTTTTTTTTTTTTTTTTTTACATCAACCCATTAATTATCTAAAATAAATACATCACAACCTGCGACTAACACAATGTGCGTGCTAGTTTTTTTAAAGTCTTAGTTTAGTGGAAATCCTTGTATAACCTTAACTTAACGGTCCCAAGTTCGAATCCCTACCCACATACCGGTGTCCTCCTTGCCTAAGTTCAAACCGTCACGAGAAATTTAAGTTATTTGCTATTATCAATAGTTCCAAAAAAACTGTGACTGATTCATTATATATATATATATATATATTTTTTTTTGAACGGCGATTGACTTCAACAGGCGAGAGGATCGCACCCACGAAGCCCGAAGTAGGACTGGTGGGCCCAACAACCCCCCTTGGGCGAGGCATCCGAAAGGAGCTAGGCGCTTCCCGCGAAAATTTCCAGCCGACGGCCCACTCGATAGACGAGAGCGTGTCGTTGCAGCCTCGGCACCGAAGCCGGAGCAACTGCGATGTAATAGAAAACTCGGGTGTTGCTCCAGGATTCGAACCGGAGACTTAAAGCCTCAGTGGTCTTATCCCTTCATTGCAAGGATGTTAAAAAATGTGTTATGATTATTTATTTATTTATTTTTAAACTCTTAATTATATTTTCCAGAATCTGCTTAAAAGATATGCTTGGAGTTGGAGGCAAAACGAGAAAGACGTACATAAAGGAATAGAACACTAATTTTTTTGTTCTTTTTTTTAAAATAAGAAATGTGGTATTGTGGTTGCACTATAGCTTGTTTTGCTAAACAATATCTTCGAAAAATGTGAGAAGCGCTAAAGCTTTTTTTTTAACACCTCTCGACCAGGACTATATATAAGGGCCAAAGCTCGGTTGACGCGGGATTCGAACCTGAACACTCCAAATTTGTGTAATCCCAACTATTATCTCCTTAAGAAAGATTGATCCCATAATTTTCTTTTAACTCTTATCTTTATAAATCATACTTTTTTATTAAAAAAAAACAAAACAAAACAAAAACAAAGAAGGAAAGAAAATTAAAGAACATTGTGTTTTTTTTTCATCTTAAGTAGTTTAAAAATGATGGTTATAATAAAACCCCTATGGTTCTATTTTCACCTCCCTAAAGCGTCTCGCTATGGCCATAGAGAGGCGCTTGGCTTCCTTTTTAACGACTTCAGTACGAGGTGCGGGAAAAGTAAGATCCAAAGCGCCTCACTATGGTCAAAGTGAGGCGCTTTGGATCAGGGGTTTATTTTTGGGTTTTTTTTTTGGTGTTTTGAAATGGTTTTTTTTTAAAAAAAAAAATAATATAATTATTGTATAAAAAAATTTAAAAACAAAGTAATAATCACCAACTTGCATCTTCGTTCTCCATTGATCGGATGTGTCTTATGAAAACCACTAACTTGCATCGGCTTCAGATATGAGTTTTATTAGCTTAATTTCTCTGATCCATGGTATCCACTAACCTTAGCGACAACGAGCTCCGTAATTCGAACAAGGAGGGAAAAGTTCTTGCATTACTGTTTTCACAAAAATGGAACAAGCAACCCATACAGAGTTTGTTGTACTGGTTGCGGAAAGAAATCAGCACTCGGATCGGCGCTAACAGACGGATGAAAATTAGACGATTTTGTTTACCTTCCCATTGATTTCAAGTATGTTCTTTTGACAAACGTCTGGCTGACCCGAAGTTCCTTTGCAACCTATTTCCTTTGAAATATAAAGAACATTAAAGAAGGACTTGTGCTATTTCTTTTCAAACTCTTCCATCATATACCTAACACACTACAATAATTCACCATTCTATACATACAACACACACCTTCAACTCATTCCTCGTAAACCAGATTGATGATAGTCGTTTTCGGCATTGTAAAGCGATCGTTACTGTTCCTAATGGTTTGTCCCCATCATTGATCCATCACTACTCAGACACATTATAAAAACCCACACCACCAACACCCACCCCACACACAATATTATTATTATTCTATACCAATGGAACCACCACCACCATGATCTACCTTTATCATCTCTAAGAATCACTTCTTTAGTTTTTAAGTCATTTTGTATTGAAAAATCCATCCAACGAACTTTGTATGGATGACACTATAGCTGTTATCTCTGTTGATCAGTACTTTCGGGAAAGATACAACATTCATCTTCGTTATCCCTTTCTTTTTGTAATACGTTTCGAGATATTATTCCTCTTCATCCAGATGATCGTTCCACTTCTGTAATGATCAGGAACATTCCAAATAACTGTTCAGTTATGGATCCTTTTATCAGAAAATATATTCTCAAACAATTCCTAAAATCAATCTTCCGATAGTCCACACCTTTCTCCTAAAGCAAAACTTCTCTAGGTTTAGTATCACCAAACGGATTCACCTTAGGCCTCGATTTGTCCACTCCCTACAACGCACCCGACACCTTAACCGAACTACCAGACTGCGCACTCCTCGGCCTACTATTCGAATGCGGACTCGTCGGCCTACTATTCGAATGCGGACTCGTCGGCCTACTATTCCGATTCCAATTATTCCAATTCCAATTCAAATTTAATAGGATGGAGAAATGGGAGGGAAAACAAAATCGTACGCAGACACAACACCACCGTTGTTCATTTTCTTCTTCTCAACTTTACAATGGCTATCAAAAGTAAGAATCAATAAATCTCAGCTGCAAGTAATAAAATAAGAAAAATCTTTTATTTAATGAAATTTAATGCGCATACCGCATTCGAAGATCCTTTCATTAGAACAAACCCATGGAATGTATAGATGATTAACCATGCGGAAAGAATGTATACATCCATAAATGAACATTTGTTAGGAACTAAAGTGTAACCAAAACACTGAATTAGTTAAAATGAAGAGGTACCTTGAACACTAGATTCTGTGCAATCAGAATCTGAAGAGTATATTTAGCCTGTGCAAGTTGGTGGTTTTCATAAGACACATCCAATCAAAGGATAACGAAGATGAATGTTGTATCTTTCACGGAAGTACTGAATTTTTATTTAGGGTAGAATCTAGAAAAGTAGAATTTTCATTTTGGTTAATGATAGTTTGATTAGGGTTATTATTAAAAAAAATTAAAATAAAACATAAAAAAATAAACACTTTAAGAGTTATTAATGATAGTTTAATTAGGGTTATTATTTTGTTTATAAAAAAAATTATTTTTGAAAAAAAAATATTTTTAAAAAAATTACAATAAATAATTAAATTAAAAAAATCACTTCAAAACACCAAAAAATGACCCAAAATAAATCCTTGATCCAAAGCGCCTCGCTATGGTCATAGCGAGACGCTTCGAATTTAAAATTTCAGCTTTTCCTGCAACCTCGTACTGCCCTCATTCGATTTGACCCGAAGCGCCTTGCTATATTTGATTTATCATGTCCCACTTTAACTCGAAGACATGTTGCTAATTTCAAATCTACTAACTTTGTCCTGGAGCACTACGATCGATCCACAGACGAACTAAGGACATCAACCTTCGAGTGACTGATGGTTTCTTGTTCGATCAAAATAAAGAGTGCACTTCAATTGGTTAGAACCACCACACATTTGAGAAGCGTTTCAAAAATTAGAACCATATTTTAAAAGTTGGATCTACTTGATAAAGATTCTTTATACAGTGACATTTTCGTAATTAACGAAAATATTGATAGCATTTTGCTTATCTTTGAAATATTATATGTATTTTAAAATTAGTAGTGAAGGATTTGTAAGAATGTCCTTGTTATATGCAGATTGAAAGCAATGCCACAAGCATGGACGATGGGGACTTGACAAAGTTAGGGCAATGGAAACAAACACACTAAATCGGTCTAGGTTATACACCTACTTGAAGCCTATAGACTCATAGGCCTATAATGACCTACGTTCGTATTTGGAACTATTATGTTTGGGTTTTTGTGTATGTGAATTACAAAAGAATATTACTTACTACATAATTAATTTTCTTAAAGTAATTGATTTATGAAATTAATTATGCTCCTCCTGCTTGTTTCAAAAAAAAAAGTCCATTCTAATTTTTGCTATAAGATTTGTGTTATTTTTTCTCATACGTATTTTGCAGTTATCATAATTGTCTTGGCTCATTTTTATTGATATTTAAAGCTGAAATTTTTGTTTTATTTTCGTGAAGGAAAGGTTTACGATCTCCTAATAGGTAATCATATAAAGCAATTTTATTTACAAACTACAAAGAGCCACATAGAAATTTATACTTATTGTTTAAATATTACCATATATCTTTCTTTGTTTCAATTTAAAATTGTTTTGTACTAAAGTACTAAACCCTCTTTTATAGATTAGGTCTAAACAACAAAACTATATTTGGTAGGGGGCCATGTTTAGCCTAGATGCTTTGAAAGATTATCCAAGGACAACACTGTATGAATCGGATTACATGGTCTTGGGCCAAACCCATTTCAGGATATCACATTGTGGTCTGTTGGGCCAACCTTCTGAGCCTAAACAAATTATTAAGAGTTGATATAGTACAAATGTTATCTTGATAATTTAAAACTAACGGAGGTTTATACATAACAAATAATAGTTCTATGATTATTATTACTTTATAATAAAATGAAGCTCATACATGTAGGCTTGTAAATGAACCAAACAAACACAAACGATTCATGTTCATGTTTGTGCATTTAAGTTTTACCGAACAAACGATCGGACACAACAATTAAATGAGTGGGGTTTTCTTGTTCATGTCCGTAGTAAGAAAGCGTATGTGTTCAAGTTTGTTTATATTTGTTCACTATTAGTATAAATGAATGGTTCACGAACGTAAACGAACGAATGTGAATTAACATAGACGAACTAGTAAAGCAGAGCTAACACCAATTATAAGTAAATATAAATAAATTGTCATTGGCCTAAACAAATAATAAAACTAGACTACTTTGTAATGGGTGATACTTCAATTTTATAAACTACTCTAAATTTCAATGTTCTTAACAATCCTAAATGATAATGATAATGCTAATGAACGAAAATAAATATACAACCAATATTAATGAACATAAACCAACAAACGTTCACAAACATAATGAATAAACTTAGACGAACGTTCACGAATATAGATGAACGAACGAGACTTGTGTACATGTTCGTTCATTTAACTAAGTAAACATAATTTAGTTAAATAGCGATCTTGTGATGATTAATACAACCCTTAATGATGAATATTCTTAAAACCATGAGTGGCTAAAGTTCTTTTGGACACTTAGGGGAAACAATCCCTTGATGGGGAGTTAACTAAATGGGTTATCGATTAACAAGGGATGTGTATGATAATGGCTTTAAGTACTATTGAATGTGACTTTTCCAAAATCCTTAAAATTTTATCATTAACCTTGTATTTGTTGAGTTAAACATTTGCTTTTTCTATGTAATAAAAAAAACATGTTCACTGCTTGAAAGAGGGTTAGATATTATGGTTAGGGGCTTCGGGTTTGGTAAATTGTTTCCCTGGCGTGGTGGGAAAATCTAAGCGCTAAGAACTTGATTTATTACACTCTTCACTACTCTTGCAAAGATAGGATCAAAACAAGAGATAAATAGTGATAAGTGGAATAAACCCCTTATAAGTAATTTTAATTTAATACTAAACCCCAGTGATGAAAAGTCACATTTTTGTTTTTGTTAACATATTGTGTGTTTGATTCCGATCGTGCGAATCGGTCACCGGGCTGGTTCCTTCCAATATGGTTGAGATGTAACGATTCCCTCAAAAAGGGGTCCCACTACTATATCATCAAGATAACACAACTTGTTACTAGGTCTTAAAATAACAACTTTGGTCAGTTGTCTCGCATATTACTCAGAATAGCCTTTCAAAGGCGTATGGTGTTTGTTAAGAGTAAACTTACAGGAATCCATAACCTTCTTAGTTTATGATATTATCAAGGGGAAGTGCACACCCAAGTAGCCCTTTCTTAAATTTTATTTCTAAACCAACCATCTTTTGTGAATTTATTTATAATTCTCATGTTTTTACAAAATCTACAAAAATCACTCTTATTGATTTGACTAGACGTTAACATATCGGTACAAAAAGCTCTTCTATCCTTGAACAACCTCGATACCTTATCTCTATGTTACGTCAACGATGTGTGCACATGCCCCAACTTCAGTGGCACGCTCCCTATAGACCTAAATCCACAGCCCCTGGTTCTTACAAAGTTGATGAATTCGCCGCACTTCAAGCCCAAATCGAGGCTCTAACCTCGGAAATAAACAAAAAACTTGAAATCGGTAAATCATTTGCAGTTCTGATGACGTGTGAAGGATGTGAGCACCCATATGAAAACTGGAGTTGTTTTACCAGCGATGACAATAAACCAAAGCAGCTAACTGTGTAAACAACCGCCCTCGACCCCAAGGTAAACACTACAACCCATAATAGAGGAACCACCAAGTTTAAAGTGGGAGGATCCCAACAACAGTAAACTACCTCATGGTTTCAACCAACGAAACAACTTCCAGCAACCAAGAAACACCAAAGCAAAAATGCGCATCCAAAAATCAACCATCTAAAACCATAGAGAAGCAAGTCGGGAAGCTTGCAAAACTGCTTTCTAAATGACTGAGCTCTTTGAAGCAATACCAAAACCAATCCCAAAGCACAGGTTCATGCAATTAGCCTTAGGTGCAGAAAGCTAGCTTCTGAAGAGCAGCCTACACCACCACTTACCATTCAACCTACCGCTGAAAAAACTCAACCACCCTCTTCCATACATGAGCTTGACAAATCAACCACTCATGTAACCCTAATGAAACTCATTAAAAATCTCGAGTTTCATTCTCAGGCCGCCAAGTTAAGAAAAATACTGAAGAATAATTTCTCAACTTACTCAAGCTACTCCATGTGAACCTCCCATTCTTTGATGTTCTGACCTAGTTGCCAAAATAATCTAAGTACATGAAAGGTCTCTTGTCAAACAATAAAAAAATATTAGCAATTGCATCAAGTATGTCTTCGAGAATAATACTCAGCATCCCTCCTCAACAAAATCCCTCAAAAACAGCTCGTCCTAAGAAGTTTCCCTATTAGTTATTCGATAGTAGTCCTGCCTCATTGTTTAAAAATTGAGCATTGGGGAACCCCCTACCATTCATTAATTTGGTGTAATTTTTTTTAATATCTCGTATATAAAAGTTATTAACGTTTTAAAATTGTGGGAGAAACATGAGAGAGAAAAAGTCTTTTGGATGAAAATAAGGAGGAGATGTCACGTGACACATTCAATGAGAGAGAATGACCTCATTGAATGTCATGTTAGCTTTAGTAGTTTCTTTTATTAATAGATATAGATATAGATGAGTCAACACGTTTTCTTTATAGAAAAAAATATCTTAATTAAACCATTATAAGAAAAAACATTATGTTAATGTAAACATGTGCTACATGTTAATCCGACACATGATAATAAACATCTTAACTTTTCTAATTTAAATAAAAATAAAATATATTAATGAAAATCATTGTATTCTAAAACTCGAATTTCGTATTGGTCGATAGGCTAAAAAATAAGAAAATAAAAATAAATAAATAAATGTAATTAAAAATCAAACGACAAGAATCTTTGATATAATCAAATGCACTTCGTGGGGGAGGAACAATAATGGTGCATGTTATTGTTACACTTGTTCGTGCAAACTTGTTTTAACGTTAAAAAGAAGATATTGTCTTTCATGTTTGACGTTGACTACCATGTACATCTTAATCTCTCTAAGGCTTAGGCCGGACACGTTGATGCATATAACCCATATCTTTCAACTTTATCGTCTTTAACATAAACATTTACACATATGTTCTTTCTAGATATTTTATCAAATGAAATTGATTGACATTAAGTATCGAACAGAAGTGTTTCTTTGTATATATGAAAAAAAAAAAATCTTATTTAGAGATCAACCGTAATAACATCTTGTCCAGTAGAAACAATTTTTTTGTCTCGTCTAATGTTAGAGTTAAGGCTATGTCTAAAGAAAATTTTGGGTCAAAATAGACTCAACAATTTTTATTTTCCACAAAGCCGGGAGAAAATAAAGAGAAACAATTGTCTACCAAACATAAAAGGAAGGTGATTGTCGAAATTAGGTATCTATGGTTGTTGTCTCCTAATCATTGTTGTTGCTCGTTGTCCACTTATCATTCCTGATCACTTTATTTTCAACTATCATTGCATAATACAACTAGATCTTATGAAACTCCCTTGCCGCCTCGACTTATTGCTATTGTCTACTACCATCATATGTGATATAAAGCTTGATCAACAACTAAAATGTAATACTCAATCGTATGGGATAGACTACTATGGGACTTTCCCCTCAATAGCTAAATAATCAGTAGGTGCATTGTAATATTCGAAAATTTTGTAGTAACGTATTTTATGAATACAAAATAAATTTTTATGTTTTTGAAATATGATAATCTAATAAATTAGATTAACAAATATTATATTATCCCAATTAAAATCTATGTTTTTTTTTTAAGCACAACTCGTTTAAAGAAAATAAAATATATTAATAAATAAGTAATTATATTAATAATAATAATGATTTGATAAGTTTGTTTTATCCGTTGCTTTGGATTTGGATGACAAGTTTATAGGTATAAAATTTATATAATAATAGTATGTACCATATACTAGTTTGACCAAGATCCATTTACCTACCATTTGAATTTCTTTTGGGTAAAGCCATCACAAATCGGACAATTAGTTAACATAGATATCTCTTTAAACAAATCCTCCAAGATTTTGGCTCAGGTTACCTTTATCTCAGTTTCTCAGTTTCTTTATACACCTTCCACATCAATCCTACAAAGACCCACGATCATCACCCTGTTGCGTTGTACTTCATTATTGCGCACCACCACGACGCCGCCGCTGCCGACACGAACCAGAAACATTGTTTCCGCCTTGACTCGTTTTCTAGTAATATCAACCTAAAGCTTCGTTGCCTTTGATTTCCGTTACCGTTCTGTCATCCAACTAGTTCGACTTCTATTCAGGTTAGCGAATCGAACCATCTTTCGTGTGTATATATATACACACACACGTACATTATTCAAGTCTGGCTGGTTTTGATTTCCGGTGACTAGGTTTCCATTAGCGTATTTAAGTTTCGTTAGATTGAATGACAGTCCATCCAAGGTTCGTTTTCAAAGCCATTTTATTATATAAATAAGTTAGTGTACCACTGTTATGTAACTATATTTAAGTTTTGTCAAATTTGTTTTATGAAATGTAACCACTATTATCTACATGTATTTTTTTGTTAAGATTAAGAAATCTACATCACCATAGCCATGTTAACAGGAGCTATTTTTAAACATTCAGTACGTATCCGATTTCCTCATTAAAAATTATTTAGGGTCTATGTAGTTGTCAATATTATACAAATCTTAATAACTGAATCTATTTTCAAAAGGTGTGCGAATAAATATAGGATCAACTAAGTTGAGATGGTGTGATTCCATTAACAAATAAATCAGTTGTTGGGTTGGTCTAGTATATATTTGACTTCATGATGAAAATATTAAATGAGCGAACTACATGAATTCGGAGTGAAGCTATTTTGGGTTATATATATAATACACCTATCAAATTATTTGATCTAAAATACTAACACCTTCCGTCGCCGGAATTCAATCAGTCAGCGAATTGCATAAACAACTTAAGGTTTTGTAAAGTTAATTTCGATAACAATGAAAATATAGGTCCGCCTATGCATTGAAGACGGTCTGTTTTTGCTTTTGCTTTACTTATTCGACTAAGGTACGGATTCTGTTTTCTTTTAATCATAGTATAACTTTCGTTTCCTTCCATGTGTACGGGTTCGTTAGTCGTATCATCATAGTATAAAATCATATCCGTTACTTTGTAGTACGGACATTACGTCTATGTTTAGAGTCTGTTTGTCATCATTTTATACGTATCATCGGTTCGTATTTGGTTCATTATTTGGATCGGTATATATATTTGTCAGTTTGTTGTTAGTGTGTCATAGCATGCCATGCCTCTGACTTGTACTCATGGCCGCATGTTCCGATTAGTGTCATTTTTAGTTTGCATGTATTATTTACATGGCCTTAGCTTTTGTACTCTGTCACCCGAGCAGTTTGTTTTGACTTGTCGTTGGGGCGTCAGCGACATGAACACTTTCCGTGACAGTGCGTAATCAAAATCACGGCGTCTCTTATATGGTCCCTTTGAGGCGTATGGATATATCCTAGATCTGATTCTGACTTCTGATATATGTTTGAGTTTGTTTTGTGGAGATTGGAATAATGGGTGTACGCCACACTCACCATCTCATAGGTGCATGGACTAGCTATCTGTGTACCCCTCTGTTTAGGCTCGTGGGTGCTTCCGTTTGACGTGACTCAACTTATTGTTATGAATAGTCACGTAGTTTGATGTATGTATATGTTCTGATAAATTTCTGATATTGTTCTTATATGCTTTGGTATGTGTCTGATTATGTCCCGGTCACGTATCAGGTTTTGCGTCGGATTATGTTCGTCAGTTGTTTTGATATAAAAGTTTGGTTTCGAGTTTGAATAGTGTTCGTTTGGTTTTCGTATTTCCCTTTCGTATGTTCACTTCGGTCTCAGTTCTATTATCTCTTGCTTTTCCGCTGCATTAAATTTACTTGTACTGTTGATTCCTCCGTTACTGGGCAATTTTTGGCTCAGCCGTATTTTCTTTTGTTGTGTTGTCTTATTTGCTTCGCAGGTAATATGGGATATTGGGAATTCAGTGGAGTGTTAAAAGAAGTTGAACAAGCAGTATTCATTAATTTATTTCTACATCATAATAATTGTAATTATGTTTAAATGTATGGATTTGTTTTTGTTTTGATATCTGTAAGAGTGACACGTCAGCCCTAGCCGGGTTGGGGTGTGACAATTATGGTATCAGAGCGCAGGCTCTTTCCTGTAGAAAACTTAAACTTAAAAAAAAAAAAAAAAACCTGTGAGGTAATGGGTAGACGTTGGGTTAGGATTTCATCTTTTGATCAATCGTCATGCTCATTAGTTTCAAATCTTCGATTTATCCGTTTGAGTCTTTTATGTCTTTAGTTGCTACCTGCATATACGATACCTAGATTTCTGGCGTATAATACGTTTAGTCCATCATCAGCATGGTTTCACTATTGAATTCTTGAATTAATCGAAACTTGGTGGATGACACGATTAGAGTGATTATGTCACGTAAAGCACTCGATAACACGCTACAAGAACATTTCCACCATATGTGCTTTAAAAAGTGTTTGACATTCGTTTTATATCCTAACTTGATTGACGTGCTTTAGTTATCATCTCGATGTTTCCTAGAACTATAGTAATTAATCATGATTCGTTTAATTTCATTTCGTGTTTCCTTAAATTGGATATGTCACTGAAATACATGACGAGAGAACCGTTAGGGCACCGTTGTAAGGTAATTGATGATTACGGTCGCGAACGCAATCATGAATTACAGGTACATATGTGCGCTACTGGATTTTTATTGTGTAGATTGGTGCCTATTCGAATCCGTTTACGTCTGATATTTGATATGTGCGATTATGTCTAATCATGTATGAATCTTGATTCGTTTCCACTCTTGTTTACTCGTCATTCTAACAAACCAATGATTCGTTTAGTATTTGGTGGTGTTATACATTTTCGCTATCTAGAATATGTTTCGTATATGTTATATATAAATTTGATTGTAACCGGTACTAACAATTTTGAGGACAAAATTTTTTTTAAGGGGGTAGAATTGTAATATTCGAAAATTTTGTAGTAACGTATTTTATGAATACAAAATAAATTTTTATGTTTTTGAAATATGATAATCTAATAAATTAGATTAACAAATATTATATTATCCCAATTAAAATCTATGTTTTTTTTTTAAGCACAACTCGTTTAAAAGAAAATAAAATATATTAATAAATAAGTAATTATATTAATAATAATAATGATTTGATAAGTTTGTTTTATCCGTTGCTTTGGATTTGGATGACAAGTTTATAGGTATAAAATTTATATAATAATAGTATGTACCATATACTAGTTTGACCAAGATCCATTTACCTACCATTTGAATTTCTTTTGGGTAAAGCCATCACAAATCGGACAATTAGTTAACATAGATATCTCTTTAAACAAATCCTCCAAGATTTTGGCTCAGGTTACCTTTATCTCAGTTTCTCAGTTTCTTTATACACCTTCCACATCAATCCTACAAAGACCCACGATCATCACCCTGTTGCGTTGTACTTCATTATTGCGCACCACCACGACGCCGCCGCTGCCGACACGAACCAGAAACATTGTTTCCGCCTTGACTCGTTTTCTAGTAATATCAACCTAAAGCTTCGTTGCCTTTGATTTCCGTTACCGTTCTGTCATCCAACTAGTTCGACTTCTATTCAGGTTAGCGAATCGAACCATCTTTCGTGTGTATATATATACACACACACGTACATTATTCAAGTCTGGCTGGTTTTGATTTCCGGTGACTAGGTTTCCATTAGCGTATTTAAGTTTCGTTAGATTGAATGACAGTCCATCCAAGGTTCGTTTTCAAAGCCATTTTATTATATAAATAAGTTAGTGTACCACTGTTATGTAACTATATTTAAGTTTTGTCAAATTTGTTTTATGAAATGTAACCACTATTATCTACATGTATTTTTTTGTTAAGATTAAGAAATCTACATCACCATAGCCATGTTAACAGGAGCTATTTTTAAACATTCAGTACGTATCCGATTTCCTCATTAAAAATTATTTAGGGTCTATGTAGTTGTCAATATTATACAAATCTTAATAACTGAATCTATTTTCAAAAGGTGTGCGAATAAATATAGGATCAACTAAGTTGAGATGGTGTGATTCCATTAACAAATAAATCAGTTGTTGGGTTGGTCTAGTATATATTTGACTTCATGATGAAAATATTAAATGAGCGAACTACATGAATTCGGAGTGAAGCTATTTTGGGTTATATATATAATACACCTATCAAATTATTTGATCTAAAATACTAACACCTTCCGTCGCCGGAATTCAATCAGTCAGCGAATTGCATAAACAACTTAAGGTTTTGTAAAGTTAATTTCGATAACAATGAAAATATAGGTCCGCCTATGCATTGAAGACGGTCTGTTTTTGCTTTTGCTTTACTTATTCGACTAAGGTACGGATTCTGTTTTCTTTTAATCATAGTATAACTTTCGTTTCCTTCCATGTGTACGGGTTCGTTAGTCGTATCATCATAGTATAAAATTCATATCCGTTACTTTGTAGTACGGACATTACGTCTATGTTTAGAGTCTGTTTGTCATCATTTTATACGTATCATCGGTTCGTATTTGGTTCATTATTTGGATCGGTATATATATTTGTCAGTTTGTTGTTAGTGTGTCATAGCATGCCATGCCTCTGACTTGTACTCATGGCCGCATGTTCCGATTAGTGTCATTTTTAGTTTGCATGTATTATTTACATGGCCTTAGCTTTTGTACTCTGTCACCCGAGCAGTTTGTTTTGACTTGTCGTTGGGGCGTCAGCGACATGAACACTTTCCGTGACAGTGCGTAATCAAAATCACGGCGTCTCTTATATGGTCCCTTTGAGGCGTATGGATATATCCTAGATCTGATTCTGACTTCTGATATATGTTTGAGTTTGTTTTGTGGAGATTGGAATAATGGGTGTACGCCACACTCACCATCTCATAGGTGCATGGACTAGCTATCTGTGTACCCCTCTGTTTAGGCTCGTGGGTGCTTCCGTTTGACGTGACTCAACTTATTGTTATGAATAGTCACGTAGTTTGATGTATGTATATGTTCTGATAAATTTCTGATATTGTTCTTATATGCTTTGGTATGTGTCTGATTATGTCCCGGTCACGTATCAGGTTTTGCGTCGGATTATGTTCGTCAGTTGTTTTGATATAAAAGTTTGGTTTTCGAGTTTGAATAGTGTTCGTTTGGTTTTCGTATTTCCCTTTCGTATGTTCACTTCGGTCTCAGTTCTATTATCTCTTGCTTTTCCGCTGCATTAAATTTACTTGTACTGTTGATTCCTCCGTTACTGGGCAATTTTTGGCTCAGCCGTATTTTCTTTTGTTGTGTTGTCTTATTTGCTTCGCAGGTAATATGGGATATTGGGAATTCAGTGGAGTGTTAAAAGAAGTTGAACAAGCAGTATTCATTAATTTATTTCTACATCATAATAATTGTAATTATGTTTAAATGTATGGATTTGTTTTTGTTTTGATATCTGTAAGAGTGACACGTCAGCCCTAGCCGGGTTGGGGTGTGACATGCATGCTTTGGCATTTCTACTTAGATTATAGTAAAAGGTGTTGTGTTGTATTAAATGAGTCATTGATGTGCTATTAAAGTAACATGATTTATATGTGTCTTTGACAAGTTTATATTGCAAATACAATAAGATATGGTACTTAATCATTAATACTAGTGGGGTGCCCGCGAGTTGCTGCGGGAAAATGATTTATATATAGGTTAACAAGAACGTGTGTTGCATACGTTCTTAACAAGCCTCTATTCCACTAAGGACCATAAGTTTTTAAATTTGATAAATGTTTTTTTTTTTTTGAAAGGCAAACAAATATTATTGATTGAAATCAAACTATCCAAGCAGGAAGCTTGATAAGTTTGAAAGAATCAACAAGGATACAGAACAATATCACATCACTAAAGCATTACATTAAGTTATACCAAAGTATGCATAGATGTTAAAAGATCTCCACTGTTCCCAGGTCATTGTGTATTCCTTCGAGCGGTGTTTCACCCAAGATAACTTAGCAACTTCACTTCTTCAATTAACTTTTTCATGGAGGGTGACTTACTATTGAAGACCGCTTCATTCTTTAAGTTCCAGAGACACCATAAAGCCGTGAGCACAACAGCATGGAGAGCCTTTTGCCTACCTTTGGAACCTTGAGAATGGAGATGAACTTCCAGCAGGTCTCTAAGATTTAAGGCATGGAAGATTGGAACATTACACCAATGAGCCAACATTTGCCACATCATTTGTGTGAAGGCACAAGAAACAAGCATGTGTTCACTGTTTCTGGAAGATCACCACATAAGAAACAAAGATTAGAATTAACATAAACATTCATGCGGATCAATTTATCTTTTGTCGGGATCCTATCTTTAATCGCCCTCCATGCGAAAATACATACCTTCTTTAGAACCCAATTATTCTACCCAAAAGTGCTTACCGATGATTGGAGCGAATTTGTGTCAATAAAGTATTTAATGCTCTTGACTGTGAATACTCCCGACCCGTCGATGTCCCACTCCCATTTATCTCTAGTTGGCGATACCACAACCTGCAGGACTAAAGACTGAAGCAGGCCCATTTCATCCAGTTAGGCATGGCTCACTGGTTGTCGTCTCCATGCCCAGCAACCCCATTGTCCGTCACCCGAATCGCCCACTATTTCCGCCACAGTGGAAAGAGTAAAAAGGTGTAAGGTGGGTTGGACCCAGACATCTGCCTAAACAACTTGAAGCGTGAATGTAAGATTTTATTTGCTCCATTACAAGGATGAGAAAGGAAGCCAAATCGGTTGTTAAATATGCATCAAGTCAAATTTTAATTGAACATTCATCCAAAATCAATTTTCATGTAGGAATTTTGATAATGTCAATTAATCAAATCATGATCTAGAAACTGTCAGTTGCCTTGTACTCTATCTTGGAAGTCTTTTGAGTCAAGCTTATTGATCTTATACACTAATCTTTTCATGCTTTGAAACAATATCACTAAAATATTTTACCTACAGTTTAACATTTTCTCAATTTTAAGCATCACCTCAATGTTCATGCTTTAAATAATGTGACGTAAATGAGGTAAAGCACTACCATTCCTCTAGCGCCCACCATAAAATTTAGAAATTTTGAAGCCCTCCCCTCAAATAAATCTCCCTTCCGATAAGCTTGACAACTAAAAAAACAATATAAAAAACAGCAGTTGCAAATCTAATTTCACAACATCAATAATGTAATTTCCCACCTCAAATGAACAAAATCTGATCTGATAAATGTAAAAAAAAAAGCTTGCCAACTCGGATGCAGTTCCAATTAGGTTCATATGGTGGAAGCTCCTTGAATGTAACAATGTCCAATGTGGAAACTCCATTTGTAAGAAATGTACCCAGAGGAACATATGAGCATAAAGTGAGTATAAGAGTGTAGTTTAGATAACTAAACTCAACGAAACCTAAGAAAGCATGATCCATAGGTATACAATGAAATGTCGGTTGATATATATTCCTATAACTGACCAGATATCACGATAATCATGTCCAGTGATCCTGCAGGCCCGCATCTTAATTATAGAAATAGTTATTTAACTATGGTTTCGGTTGATTTATACAATTACTCACATGCAAAGAAAAATCTAACTGTTAAGCAGTGCAAGTCATTTCCCAAATCATGTAGGTTAGGGGTTTTTTTAAACTGGTCACAATTTGTTGGGTTTGCCTGACTCACTTGCTTTTCTTTTCTTGATTTATAATAACTTTACACCATAATTTGGTTCTTAAGATATAGCAGTTTTAACAGTTTTTTTTTTTTTAATTTTGAATAATACACTTTGTGGGTGGTGTCAATCCATTTGACCCATTCATATCCAATTGACTAATGCATTTGACCCTGTAGAATTTTAGGGTTTGAACTCAACAACAAATAATAAAAAGAATCAACACAACCATGAACACAATGAACAAAGAATGTAGGCGACAAAACAACGGTGACAAAATCTTATTTATCCAACCCAAAAAGTACCCACCAAAACCCTAGATCTCAGATAAACACTGAGATCAAAACAACAACAATACAAAGTCTTCTTCAAGATCTACTGATCAACAATATCAGTAGATCGAGAGAGAAATAACCAAAGAAACAATACAAAAGAATAATACCTAATCAAACCCTAAAATAATCAGAGAACTACAACAAGACGATAACAAATAAAAGAAAGACTAAACTATCAACGATGACTGAAGACTCCTTTTATAGCCAGCTCAGAAACGTCGAGAAGCCAATCCAACGATCAGGAACAAAACCCATCCAACGGCTGAGATTAAAGCCTGTAAAATATCTCAACAACTTTGAACACATGAACCAGTTTCAACTAAGAGTTCAGCCAAACCAAGTAAAAGGTTCATATCGAACTTAAATCAGACTGGACTTAAACCAAGCCCAACACAATAACCAAGCCCAGTAATTGAATTAAATCAAGCCCAAGACATTTTAACATCCCCCTTAATTCAATTACCAAACATATTTGACAACCCAAGTTTAGTACACAACAACTCATGTTGAGCACTAAACAGGCCTTTCGTAAAGATATCAGCCACTTGCTGATCAGATGACACTTTCAAGGCGTTGACAAACCCTGAACTTATCTTTTCCCTCAAAAAATGCCAATCAAGTTCAAAATGTTTAGTTCTGTCATGGAAAACAGGGTTTTCTGCAATAGCAATAGCAGACTTGCTATCACAGAACATCTCTATGGGTAATTTAACTTCAACTCCTAACTCTTTCAACAAATTAGATATCCATACTAGTTCACAAGTTGTAGAGCACATAGCTCTATACTCAGCTTCTGCTGAGGAACGAGCAACAGTGCTCTGTTTCTTACTCTTCCAAGATACCAAACACTGACCAATAAACACACAAAACCCAGTAACAGACTTACGGGTTGTAAGACACTTAGCCCAATCAGCATCTGAGTATGCCGATAAAGCTAAACCAGTTCCTTTTTTAAACATAATGCCTTTACCTGGAGAAAGCTTTAGATATCTAAGCAGTCTCAAGGCAATTCTTTGTACATTTTGAGTTGGTTTATGCATAAACTGACTCAAAAATTGTACAGCATAGCTTATATCAGGACGAGTTAAGGATAAGTAAATTAACTTTCCTATAAGTTTTTGATATCCTGTAACATCTTCTAAAAATTTTTCATCTTTGTTATTTTTAATGGACAAATTGTAATTCTGTTCAATGGGAACACTAACAGGCTTACAACCAAGATACCCAAACTCACTTAACAAATCCATACAATATTTTCTCTGATTAAGGCAAATACCTTGATCAGAATATAACACCTCAATTCCAAGAAAGTATTTTAACTTTCCCAGATCTTTGATTGAAAGTTTTCTTTTAAAAGCACTTTTACATTATCAATCTCAGTCTTACTATTTCCAGTAACAACTATATCATCAACATAGACAAGTAAGACAACAAACACATTATTCACAGATTTAACAAACATAGAATGATCACAAACACTTTGCACAAACCCAATGCCTTTTAACACATTAACTAATTTTTCATTCCATTTCCTAGGAGCTTGTTTCAGTCCATACAAAGACTTAACAAGCTTGCAAACTTTAGACTCATTTCCAGAGGCATAGCCTTCTGGTAAACTCATGTAAACATCTTCAGTTATAGACCCATATAGAAAAGCATTGTTTATATCAAGTTGATATAAAGTCCAATTGTTATGAACAGCAAGACTTATTACTGTTCTGACAGTAACCATTTTTTACCACAGGAGAAAAGGTTTCTCCAAAATCTAAACCCTCTCTTTGGTTATAGCCCTTTGCTACTAACCTAGCTTTATATCTATCTATCTCACCATTTGACTTGTATTTAATTTTATAGACCCATTTACACCCAATAGCCTTTCTACCAGGAGGTAGATCAGTGACTATCCAGGTGTTGTTTCTATACAAAGCCTCCATCTCAGCATTCATTGCTTCTATCCAGTGAGGATCTTTAGAAGCTTGAATGTAAGATGTAGGTTCAACAGACTTATTTACACTAGATACAAAGCACATATTTTCAAAAGACAAATTAGAGTAATTAACAACCTTCTCAACACCATATTTAACTCTACCCTCAATAACATAGTCATCAAATTTCCTAGGTAACACAGAGTCCCTACTAGAGTGTCGAACTGGCCTACTTCCCTCAGGAGTCCTTAACTCATCATTTGATCCCTCTAACCCAGTGCAATCAGCCCCCCTCCCTGTAGAACACCTAGGTTGCTGATCACAACTATCATTATGATCTGCCTCACTAGTGTCCCTGGGAGAGTCACCTAATTGTCTCCCAGGTGAGTGATCATGAGTATCATCAGGTCCCCCATCATCATTGGGAAGGTTTTGAAAAATAGTTTTTTGATTGTCACTTGAAGAAACTTCATTTTCGAATATATCAAAAAAATTTAAATGATTAACTTTTTCAAACACAAGTTGTTTATGTTCAGTTTTAAAGGGATAAATATTTTCATAAACTTCACATCCCTTGAAAACTCAACCTTTTTTGTTTCTAAATCATAAATTTTGTAACCCTTTTTAACAAAAGAGTAACCAATTAAAACACTTTTATTAGCCCTGCTAAAAAGTTTATCAGGACCATCTAGAACAGTTTTAAAACATAAACAGCCAAAGTTTCTTAAGTGATTTAATTCGGGGGGGAACCCATATATCAACTCATAGGGACTCTTACCATCTAACACAGACGAAGGTATCCTGTTAATTAAGTAAGCAGCAGTAAGAACACATTCAGACCAGAAACTTAAAGGAACACAGCTTTGGAACAGTAAGGCCCTAGCTGTATTAAAAGATGCCTATGCTTTCTCTCCACAACTCCATTTTGTTGTGTGTGTAAGCACAAGAGGTTTGATGAAGAATGCCCCCTTTTATTACAAAAATCATTTACTTGTTTATTTACAAACTCAGTACCATTATCACTTCTAAACACCTTAATGTTTTTTGAAAACTGAGTTTTAACAAGGTCATAAAAACTAACAATATTTTCAACCACTTCACTTTTTGATTTTAACATATAGACCCACACAGATCTAGAGTAATCATCTACAATGGTTAGAAAATACCTATCCCCTTCCCTACTAGTGACCTTATAAGGCCCCCATACATCAAGGTGTACAAGGTCTCCAACACTCTTGGACTTATGGTCACTAATTGAAAAGGAACTCTAACCTGCTTAGCCTTATGACATACCTCACAAGGCTCAGAACTAGACTCACCAACATTTAACCTATCTTTTAAAACAGCTAATACCTGACTAGAAGGATGTCCTAGTCTACTGTGCCAAAGACTACTGATCAGTTACAGTATTAAAACACACACTATTAAAATTAACATTTTTACCAACAAAGTAAAGACCATCCTGCTGTCTACCAGTCACCAGGATTTTCCTTGACTTGGAATCCTGAACAAAGCATTCATGTTCATTAAACAAAACATCTAGCTTATTATCCTTAGCAAGTTTATGTATAGACACAAGATTAACACAGAATCAGGAATGAAGAACACATCATGTAAGACAACACCATTAGCCAATTTTATATCACCAATTTTAGCAACTTTAGCATTGGTACCATTAGGGTGTTTAACTTCCATATTATACTGAGACACATCTATACTATTTATTAACTGTTCATCATTCCCAACCATATGTTGATTAGCCCCAGAGTCCATAATCCAACCAAAAAACAAAGCAAACTTAACCATACTTGAACAGTTAGAAAAGTTTTTAAACAACTTAGCAACTTAGACAACACAGACATACTTGAAAAACCATTAACAACAACAGACTCACCTCCTACTTTAGAACTCTGAGGATCACCTCCTGATTTCTCACTTATTAAACTCATCAATTTGGAGATCTGCTCAGAAGTAAAAGGTGAACCAGAAGAGACATTTGCACTCACATTGTTACTAGTATTGGACACACCAGACCTCCAATTACTCTGAGTTCTATTATTAAACTGGTTACCATTATTTTTGTTAGTGACTTGATTACCAGATTGATTACCACCATTTCTCTGATTATTTGTTGGATATCCAACAATTTCAAAACATCTTTCAATGGTGTGTCCAACCCTATTACAGTGAGTACACTTCAATTTGGATTGGGTCCTTTAGAAAACCCTTTCCTATTGATAGACACTTGGTTAGTTCTAGCAGTAAAGGCTACATTGTTACCCTTGATCCACTACTTGAACCTCTATGGGATTCTTCCCTAGAGACAACAGCAAAAGCAGCTTTTACTGAAGGTAATGGATCACTGGTTAACAGTGTAGTTCGAACAGGTTGGTAAACCTCATCAAGCCCCATCAGAAACTGCATGAGTTTAATAAGGCTATTAAAGTCATTGAATTCCTTAGAGGCTTGACAAGTACAAACAGGCAATTGAACAATAGAATCAAATTGTTTCCACATAGTATTCAACTTATTGTAATACTCAGACACAGAACTACCACTTTGTGTTATACCATTTATCTTTTGATGCAGATTAAACATGACACAACCATCAATTCTATCATAAGTTTCTCTAAGATCAAGCCACACATCTCTAGCACTTTCAGAAAACTCTTGTCCTAGATACAGTTCTTCACACAGAATTAATCAACCAAGATAAAACCACAGAATTACATCTTTCCCATTGATTAGCTAAAACTTCATCAGTAACAGGTTTAACACATGTACATCAATAAAACCTAGTTTGTTTTTACCTTGAAGAGCAAGTTTCATAGCTTTAGACCAAACAGAATAGTTTTTGTTTCCTTTGAGTTTAATACTAACAATTGACATACTAGATGTGTCACTAGGATGTAAAAACAAGGGATCACGAATATCCAATTTACTAATAAGAGTTGCATCTCCTTGCACCAAGGTTGGGGCCTCCACCACCAGGGTTGGCACCCCCACCTCCTGCTGATTCACAACATCACCCATTCAACAGAGACAACAACATTACAAACAACCAACAACACAGATAACAATCCTAGAAGGAACGAAGCTGAGTCAGTGTTACAGATAGTGATTCGTCACTCAATGGTGTCCACCCAGT
>JAUTDX010004695.1:0-31673 GCA_030844895.1 Ambrosia x helenae
AGTGCGTTTTAGTACCAGAGGTGATGTTAGTGGACTGGGTAAAGGAGTAAGTGATAGCACTATTTACTTTCTTCTTCTGGAGTACTAGACTGTGATCTTCATGTTACTTGCATCAGACTGGTTTGTGTTTTTTGGTTTTTTGTTCTTAACTTCAAACAAATTTTCATGATTTTTTGTGTCATTTTTCTTGTCTTCAATTCACTTTACTCAAGCTTTTAGAGGACTACATACCATGTAAGTGTAAATGAGATAATCCATGAAGGTGTACATGCATTCTTATTTTACTTCAAGAGTTTTGTTAATCAAACTCACTTGCAGATAATTAGACGAAAAGAGTGGGCAACTGCTTGAGGTACTTCATTCTTAGCATCTTGACATTAATTATATTGAATATTGAGTTTGTTGAATGAAAGTGGCTAACATGTTCTTTTCAAACAAAAATTCATAGTTGGAGTCATGCTAATGGTTTTGGTCCGTGTTTCTGTTGTTTTTTGTAATTTGTAACTCCAGCAATAAGGTTAAGTTTGAGCCCAATTTGGAGTTGCAAATTTCTTGAAACAGACTATATCTTAAATTTAACTAAAATATCCAAAATTGCAAATGAATTTGAAGAATAAACCAGACAACATGTCATAGGTCTATGGAAAAAGGTTAGTTACATCAAGAGAACAGAGCATAGGTCTTTGGTAGGTTACTTGACCTATAATGATGTATTATGTAAAAGATCTAATTGAAAGGTAACGGGTCAAACGTGCTCTTTAAGTCACTTTACTATACAAAAATCTGGTTCTTAATTGTAATTATATAGTCTTCGTTATCACGCCCAACCCGTTTTGTCCTTCCTAAAAAATAACCTATGTTGACGCATTACCCAACCCATCCGATCTACCCATTATGCCACTTCAGGAAATAGTCATTTGCTTAGCCGTTATATGATGTTACCACATTCATATCATTCAAAACCATACTTTGCATTAACAAATCAAATTGTTGAATGTGTTTCCATGATTTGCTACAGTATGTAAAAACCTCAAGGGGGAGAGGCAAATCAGGTGAACCAAAGGTTAGTATTATTTATTAGAACTCGATAAAGATTTTGTTTAGTGCCTCAGTGGTGGCAAAACGGGCGGGTCAGCCTTGTTGGGTTTACTTGAACCATTTTTGTTTAGATAACTATTTTTTATATTTACGAGCGTTGTGAATATAATAACGCCTTATTTCAATAATGTGTTTTCTAAGAACAAAACAATTAACCAAACTAGCCCCGGTTTCAAAAACGGCAAACCAAACTAGCCCTGTTGGTTGGTTGGTTGGATTAGACTTTTGACCAATACTGTTCGGTATGGCAATTTAGGATGGTTAGAACCAGTTTATTGTTCACATGTGGTTATTTTATTTATGCTATGTTGAGTAGTTGATCACACATGGTTATTTTATTTATGCTATGTTGAGTAGTTGATCACACCATGGTTTATAATTTATTTATTCTAATGTTTGGTTCTAATTCAAAAGATTGGGTGATGTTTGTTAAGTTGCACAACGTATTTCTCATGTTAGTAATTTTGACTACTGATATACAAATAGGTGATTGGTTTTATGTTAAAACACTTGAACAACCACAATGCATATGTAGATCTTTATTTAGATATCAACTTTATTAGTACTGAATTTCACAGGACCGTGCAACTACACTATCATTGCAATGAGCCATGGCTTGTGGAGTCTCCACCAATAGTTCAAGCCTGATGCAAGCCTACCAGACCTCATCAATGATCGAGCAACTGACACGATCTCAAGCTTCTCTTTGAAGTGAAAACTAGGACCCTTCAAGCTATGCCTTGCAAAATAGGCACGACGGGTCAGGTGAAGTGACATGCTGGAACAAGCTATTTCACTTTTTTTTTCAGGTCGTAACGAGCTTTGACAAACATAGGTGTAGGTCAGAACGAGTCGTTTAGAAAGGAAAAAAAAAAGAGAAAAAAAACGGTCAATTTAGTTCTGGCTAAAACCCCAATCACTTGGTTTGTTTTGCCAAAGACCCACGACCACTTAAAGTCTTTGTTTTCTTTCTTTTTAAGTTATTCGGTTTTCTATGAATGAGAATGTCATTTTTGTTTGTATCCTCAATTAATTGGTAAATTAATTATTAATTTACCTAATTGTTTGCTATATTACAAGCGAGAATGTATAATTCAATATGGCATATAGCTGCTTCATAGTCTTATGTGGTTCGTAACTGCATCTTATATTAGTGGTGACACCCGCCGCAACGCGCGAGCATTCCTGCTAGTACTCCATATAGGCATGGATAAGGATGTAGTGGCGCAAAAATTCCGATTATATAGTATCCGTTATAGAATTTTTTTGGTATATACTGTTTCGTACCCCCTTTTTTTAAATAGTTATATACCTCCGGCCCCCGGTCCGAATTCTCAAGCTTCGCCACTGTATGAATCTAATTTTTAGATGCAGCTATAAATCCATTTAGAAATCCCAACTTAATTTTGATTAATTTCTTCTTCAAACATTTTCATGAACTCAAGTAACCTTACAGTTTCAAGATTTTCTTTCATTTGCCACCAATTTTCTAACTTCTAAGTTTATAATTTATCAAAGAAAAGTTCATCACAAGTACTAGTTAAAAACAGGTAATTAAATACATCCAACTGATAAACAATTTGCATGCTGGAAGTATTTGCAATTACCACTAGAAAATTTCCCAGAAACTTCGTCTTTATGATGCATCATATATATAGATTTGTTTGGCATACGTGATGGCGAGAACATGGCGCTTTCCAAAAAAACTGTTTTAACTTAAAATCAATATAATTTTGTTTTTTATGGTTAAAATAGATTTAATTTTTTTTTAATTTCAAATAAATTTTTACACAACATGAGAATAATAAAATTATGTTAGTATTATCTATTAGAATTAAAGCACTTAAAAAAGGGTTTTGAAGCTGGGTCTCGGTGGTAGCAACCTCTCTATATTTTCGGATGGAGGAGAGGTTTGTCTTCATGCACCCCCTCAAATCCTACCATTAACTATTTCTATGACTATAAGTGAATATTACTAGGTCCGCTCGCTTGTTTGTTTATATTTTAAAATCAAGGAAAAGTTGTAATATACGGTTCCTATTAAGTTGCTTAAAATATTTAATACTTGTATTTTAAATATTATTAAATGAGTAGATAGCGGGTAGTAAAACAGCTCATTGAACGAACGCTCGTTGTTGAGTATCGTTTAAAAGATATCTGGACGAGTCATGTCTAGTAGACGAGGTCTAGAGAAGTATTTAGTATTATAGGAGACCATATAGTAATAATAATAAATTATAGTATATTTGAACCCTATTCCGTTTTTAATGACACTTAGGTTGACGTGTAGATAAAAATTAGCTCGTCTTAGCAGTATACTCGGAATTTACTAAAACGTTGTAGGTTAAAAGTTATAAGAGAAAAACGAGTTAAGCAACTTAAATAATAATAAAAACAATAAACAACAATATTACTAATAGACATTACAAGAATTCACGTAGCTTTATTAATAATAATACTAAATAATAATAATAATAATAATAATAATAATAATAATAATAATAATAATAATATAATAATAATAATAATAATAATATTGATAAGCAAATTTGTTACGTGGATGAAAGTGGTTATATGCTCACAAGCAACTTGGCAATCCTAATCAAAATAATACTTGGCCAAAAGTTACTTGGGGAATAATTTATGATCTGTCCATATGCACTCTACGTGGAAAGAAATGGTGGGAAACTTAATACTATCATTTTCATTAGGTGAATACATGTATCAAACCTACAAATCTACTAACTTGGGCAACAAGAAATTTATCACTATAAATAGGTGAGGATTTGGTAGTTACAACTCGTACAATATTACCACAATAACAAATATTAGCATAATAATAATATAAAGCTAAAATACTAGCTAGCGTGTATACCTGCTCTCAACCGGGCTGATATCTAGAGATCCAGTGCTGGTGTCATATTGTCAAGATAATTACGAACGCTCATAAACAAGTTAGCAACACTTTGGAACGTTAAAGGTACGGATCCTTACCCCCACTCCTTGTTGCTTTCATATTCAGTTGTTATATAAGCCCAATGATTCTATATATCTTGGAAAGTTCCTCACGTCTTTGAAGCATCAATTCATTTGACTGTCCGTTCATTTCATGTTCTTATTATAATATTTGAATTAGCTTTGATATCATGCGATAGAATTAAGTTTGTCGTACTCATTATCGCATGTTCCTGGTATAAGTTTCATGTTGATAAGATTATATATGTTGCTATGATTATGGAATTATTTGAATAAGATCCTTTGTACTCTGAACCATGAGTTCCGCTTCTCGTGGAGTGTCCCACGAGCATGTTGTTGCGGCATCGACAACATGTGCTCCACCCGTGACGGAGAGATCAGTTCACGGCGTCTCTTAAGTACAAGTGTGGTACATATGGCTATTAGGAGGCGTATGGATCGATCCTAGGATTTATGTATGTTATGGAGGTGGATAACGGGTATGCCAACTCGCCACCTCATGTGATAAAAATACAGGAGTAGCTACCTGTGTATTGTCACGTTTTATGTTTAGCTCATGGGTTCATCCGCATGGTACGATTTTGTTATTAAATTTCCGCATCGTATCATTTTATACGTTACGTCTTGATCATGTCTCGGTAAATATTTATTTCTTGTTGTTATTTTAAGCCTATTATTCCGTACTGAGCATTCGGCTCATTCCGTAAATTCTCTTTGTGTTCACAGGTTCACAGACTACCTTGGGCGGGATCAAGAGAGAAAATAAAGCTTAGGAATTAATATAACAATGTTTGGTAAACCCATTTAAGTGTGTTAGTTGCTTTTTAAATCTTAAGTTGGTTTGTCTAGTACTTTGTACCATTGGAAATAAATAAATGGAATTATGTCTTTCTGAACCAATGCTATTGTGACACGTCAGCCCATCCGGTTGGGGTGTTACAGCTATGGTATCAGAGCAAAGGCTCTTTTCTGTAGAAAACTTAAACATAGTAATTAGGCCTGTGAGGTTTGGGTAGACTTAAGATAGGATTTAGTTTCATATTCATCCTTACTAGTAGTCCCTTCTATAGTCATCATCATCGAGTCCATATTAGTAGGTGAATGCGTCATCAATTCAGTGGCAAACAATACTCTTTTCAAGCACCGTTTCCATAGGTAAACCTCATCGAATCGTATGAAACTTAGAGACATCTAATTTTGGAATATATTCATATATGAAACGACACGTTTAAGTACCTTGTCTAATTGGTTTGAAAAAAGAAATTGTTTTTCAAATAAATACTTTATAAAAAAAAAAAAAAACCACCCACCATCTTACTGAATCTTTTTAACGAAATTACTATCATATTTTCTTTTATAAATTTTTTTTAAGTTTTATAAAACTTGTCATCAGATACTTCCTTCTTTTACTTCTATAATTCAATATTTTTCAAGGATAGTTATTTTAGCACGAAGATAAATATTTAGATATCTGATACATACTACGTTTGGAATTATCATATCAACTGTTTATATGCAACTTAATTTGTTACTTATTTTTATATGTAACCAGTGTATAATAAAAAAAAATTTATGGTTATATGTATACACCCCTTGAGTAAATAAAATATTTGATTATTACTCCAAATAGATTTTACTTATCGTCTAAGTGATAGTTATGCGTATACCTTATTTGGACTATTTTGTTAATTAAAAATGAAGCCAAGTTGAATATATTTGATACTTAATTCGGGAACAATAAATAAATAAAAAAGTTGATACGTTATAGTTTTTAAACTTTTAAACCTTAAATATTCAAGATACGCGTTTTCCTAAAACAACTTGGCGTTGTTCGCATGATAAATTGATTGATCCGATATATATATAAGTTTCACATGATACGTCATCTTCGATTCTACCCATAGTCTACTTTCCCACGCTTAAAGCTAGTAATATGATCTCACATGGTTAGATTGTATTTTTAGTTTCGGTTAGATATACCTCTATTAGTAACAGTAATCACCTTTCAAATATCTTGACGTATTTCCAAGTTAACTACCGGAGTTACCACCGACCATGAGATAATATTGACTTAATCTTTGGCGTCGAGCCTATAACAAAAACACCAAGCTGTATAAAGTCAACTATCTGATGCACCACTTAGTCAGTTACTCTAAATACAAGTTATATTTCGCTTAGTATCATGAAAATATATCAACTTTTAATCTATAAATAGGGTAAAGGTGAAGCTAACTTTAGATATGTATACAGAATAAAATATTCGTTTTTATGTTATGGTAATTTAAGAAATCTGGTCAAACCGCTTTACTAATTGATTTAATTTTCAAATACCATAATTTTGTTGGTTAAAGATTTAAAGCATATATTTTTGGAAAAATTGTTAGATAAATTATTTTATTCACATTGCAAAATATGGTTCCTTTAGATTCAACATACGTAAGAAGGATTTATAAAGTCACATACTTAATTTGCAAAATACTTAAAAATGAATTTTTAAGTTATTAAGTGACAACAATTAGATTTTTAGAAGCTACGCTTTCATTGGGTTATTATAAAAATGATTTTATATAAAGTAGGAAAACTTACTTAAGAAATTTATATTTTTTAATTAAAGATGTTACAAATTATTATAAGTGCATATGTACACGTCAACTTTAGAATTTACGTGTTAGTTTCCTTAAATAATGTACACTATATGTGTTATACTTTTTATGAACCCTTGTTTTCAAAATCGTATTCAAATAATAAATTTTAGATGTTTATATGTAAATAATATAAAGAAACGCAAGTCCATTAACACAATTATTTACAGATTTAATGTGTTTCATTGTTTACAAGTTATGTAAATTAACATATAAAAAGGCTTTGATTTAAAATTAATAAGTTTTCTGGTCACTATATATATGACAAGACATACTACGAAACTTTTGACATATAAGTAAGTATCTCACCTACTAATACGTAAAAGTTAAGCATCAACAAGCCAGTGGTCCGTTACCGCCACTAGATACTCCAATAGATGAGAGCCCGACGGATTTTATTACATATTAAATAGAGGTTATTCGACTCCATTGCACGCCTTTCAGATAGAGACCCACGCTTCACATCATGATTTTGGGAAAGGCTTCAAAATGCTTGGGATGCGCGTCTGAAGTCTAGTACTACTTCCCAACCTCAGACCAATGGGCAATCGAATGAATCATCCAAACGTTGGAAGTTATGCTTAGAACATGCATGGTAGATTGGGACGGTAACGGAGATGAATACTTGTGCTTTGTTGAATTCACATACAATAATAGTTGGAAGAAGCTGGAGAGAAGATTCTTGAGGGACCAGAATGAAAAAGTCACTATTGCACAAGAGAAGCTGAAAGGGGCTCGGAGTAGACCAAAGAGTTATGCAGATCTGAATGTACGGACACTTGAATTCAGAACTGAAGACCACGTATTCTTAAAAGTATCACCTTGGAGTGGCGTTAGCAGAATTTGAATCAAGGGAAGGCTTCGTCCACGTTTAATCGATCCGTTTGACATTCTTGAAAGAATTAGGGAAGTGTCGTATCGACTAACACTACCGCCTTAACTCACGCACGCTCATAGCAGTTTTCGAGTATCTTATTGAGAGGATACAATTATCATTCGTTCGCTATTATTAGTTATCCGTTACGTACAATCCATGAGAAATATCATATGAAGAGAAACGTGAATATATGTTTTAGATGGACAAGAAAGAGTTATGCATAGGAAAATTATTATTTTTATTTGACCACTCTGAATTCGAAGCAACTTAAGAAACCATAGAATCGGTTCGCTTAGTATATCCTAGTCTCTTAAAGTCATATGGCATTTAGTCCAGGTAACTGTGAACCTTACTCTTCAAATATGTGTTATTTTGCTTCCATTGCTTCCATGGTCATTTTCAAACATTTCTTAGTTGTCACTAAAACATCTTTGTGCGTAATATCCGTACCGATAAGTCACGTTGTTATTGTAAATTTCCGTATGGTTAGCTATGTTGGAAGGAAGACCGTTAGGGCATGGCTGTAAGGTAATTGACAATTATGGTCATGAACATAATTGTGAATTACAGGTACAAATGTGCGCTTTCGGGATTCCTATTATGTAGGTTAAGTGTCTATCCGAATGTTTTAAGAATCCAAGTACTTCATTTGTTAAGATTATACGTATATGAACATGAAATTGCGTGGAGACCAATGAATCAATTCAATTCATTCCTTCTATCTTAGTGTATTTGAACAGAATCTATATGTCCAAGTAAATATCAGCCTTATATTCCGCTCTATGTTATGTAACTTCCGTATACGTATGTCCTGACCCATAAATTTCGAGGACGAAATTTTTTTTAAGGGGGTAATAGTTGTAATATACGGTTCCTATTAAGTTGCTTAAAATATTTAATACTTGTATTTTAAATATTATTAAATGAGTAGATAGCGGGTAGTAAAACAGCTCAGTTGAACGAACGCTCGTTGTTGAGTATCGTTTAAAAGATATCTGGACGAGTCATGTCTAGTAGACGAGGTCTAGAGAAGTATTTAGTATTATAGGAGACCATATAGTAATAATAATAAATTATAGTATATTTGAACCCTATTCCGTTTTTAATGACACTTAGGTTGACGTGTAGATAAAAATTAGCTCGTCTTAGCAGTATACTCGGAATTTACTAAAACGTTGTAGGTTAAAGTTATAAGAGAAAAACGAGTTAAGCAACTTAAATAATAATAAAAACAATAAACAACAATATTACTAATAGACATTACAAGAATTCACGTAGCTTTATTAATAATAATACTAAAATAATAATAATAATAATAATAATAATAATAATAATAATAATAATAATAATAATAATAATAATAATAATAATAATATTGATAAGCAAATTTGTTACGTGGATGAAAGTGGTTATATGCTCACAAGCAACTTGGCAATCCTAATCAAAATAATACTTGGCCAAAAAGTTACTTGGGGAATAATTTATGATCTGTCCATATGCACTCTACGTGGAAAGAAATGGTGGGAAACTTAATACTATCATTTTCATTAGGTGAATACATGTATCAAACCTACAAATCTACTAAACTTGGGCAACAAGAAATTTATCACTATAAATAGGTGAGGATTTGGTAGTTACAACTCGTACAATATTACCACAATAACAAATATTAGCATAATAATAATATAAAGCTAAAATACTAGCTAGCGTGTATACCTGCTCTCAACCGGGTCTGATATCTAGAGATCCAGTGCTTGGTGTCATATTGTCAAGATAATTACGAACGCTCATAAACAAGTTAGCAACACTTTGGAACGTTAAAGGTACGGATCCTTACCCCCACTCCTTGTTGCTTTCATATTCAGTTGTTATATAAGCCCAATGATTCTATATATCTTGGAAAGTTCCTCACGTCTTTGAAGCATCAATTCATTTGACTGTCCGTTCATTTCATGTTCTTATTATAATATTTGAATTAGCTTTGATATCATGCGATAGAATTAAGTTTGTCGTACTCATTATCGCATGTTCCTGGTATAAGTTTCATGTTGATAAGATTATATATGTTGCTATGATTATGGAATTATTTGAATAAGATCCTTTGTACTCTGAAACCATGAGTTCCGCTTCTCGTGGAGTGTCCCACGAGCATGTTGTTGCGGCATCGACAACATGTGCTCCACCGTGACGGAGAGATCAGTTCACGGCGTCTCTTAAGTACAAGTGTGGTACATATGGCTATTAGGAGGCGTATGGATCGATCCTAGGATTTATGTATGTTATGGAGGTGGATAACGGGTATGCCAACTCGCCACCTCATGTGATAAAAATACAGGAGTAGCTACCTGTGTATTGTCACGTTTTATGTTTAGCTCATGGGTTCATCCGCATGGTACGATTTTGTTATTAAATTTCCGCATCGTATCATTTTATACGTTACGTCTTGATCATGTCTCGGTAAATATTTATTTCTTGTTGTTATTTTAAGCCTATTATTCCGTACTGAGCATTCGGCTCATTCCGTAAATTCTCTTTGTGTTCACAGGTTCACAGACTACCTTGGGCGGGATCAAGAGAGAAAATAAAGCTTAGGAATAAATATAACAATGTTTGGTAAACCCATTTAAGTGTGTTAGTTGCTTTTTAAATCTTAAGTTGGTTTGTCTAGTACTTTGTACCATTGGAAATAAATAAATGGAATTATGTCTTTCTGAACCAATGCTATTGTGACACGTCAGCCCATCCGGGTTGGGGTGTTACAAAAGTAATGGGTAAAACACAACTAGAAAACTTTACCGTTTCTTATGCTGGTTTCTGTCATAAATACATCAGACACTTGAGTTCTGATGGACCAATTGGGCTGTGAAAACAAATTAGCTTGAACAAGTATTTCTATTTACTTGTTCTTGTTCACCACAAGGTTTTTTATCAACCGATATGTTCATGCATGAAAAATGCAACATAGGACCCGCAAAAATATCTCTTAGGGAGCACGTTTTTCCTTCTTGTTATAGGTTTATCTAGTTGTAGAGGAGAGCAGGACAGATGTTGATTTTATGAACAAGGACATGTCAAAAGGTCTATGTAGAAACCTAATTTATAATCGACTCTTATGTTTTCATTCTAGTTGATGCTACCACTGCCCAGTGCCCTTGAATATTGGAAATCTCATTACCTAATCCTAAATCTAATCATATGGGAATTTAACTATTATTTTTATTTGGCTCAAACGGGCTCGTGTTAAAACGGGTGGTAAAAGTTTGTTTTCAATTTAATTGGTTCACCATACATACATACATATTAAATTAAAAGAATATTTTTGTAATGGAATGGCTTCTACATATCTTTAAATACAAAAGCTTCAAAAAAAATTGAAAAAAATATTTTTTTACATATTAAATTAAATTTATATGATATATTTAAGATGTTAAATTAATGGTTCCACAATTCCCCATTAAACCTCACACTCTATATGTGTGTGTGTATGGGTTAAAATGAGCACTACGTTGAGTTGTGAGAACCATATATAGGAGCTCACTTATTAGCCACACATGTAATTAATTGTGTAATAAATTTGTGGTTGTAATTAAACCATAATAAAATATTAATTGCGTTACACCGGTGTCAGGATGACGTAAATTTTTTTTCATTTTTTGTATATTTCTTAGTTAGCCATTTTACATCGTTGGGTAAAAAAAAATTAAAAAATTCGCATTTTACGTCAGAGTTCTCACGATTCTCACAACTGGAATGAGTAAACCATTGTAAAGTTTAATGATGTTTTTTGTATTGTAAACCATTATAAAGTTTTAATTAGATAGTTCTAAGTTACCAAGTTGGCTAGTTATACCCAATTGGCTACCTATATTACTATATAATGCATTCTAAATGGGTAAAGAGATCATTTTACTTCACTTAAGAAAGGCATCATTATAATTTACCTCAAAGTTTAAGACATATTAATAAAAACAACTTCAGGGTAAAATACATAGATAACTAAAAATCAAAATACCATACATGCTCTTTGAGATATAGGAAAAGTTGTTAAGAATTATAGTTTAAATATTAGTATTTATAATGTCAAATACATATAAAGTTTATTTCTCATAAAAATGAAGTGGAACAAATTATATAGAGAACTATTTATCAACTTAGACATGAACAGTGTGCTCATCACAAGTCATAGTTTAGTGTAGTAATTTCATTGCTTATTTATTAATTATCATTTTAACTAGCTTTAAAGATTTAATCCTTTTGGCTAATTTCACTAAAATAAGCATTAGTTTTTCATAACTAATGAGTGGATTTTCAATAGCTTTTTTAATATCATATATTAGTTATTCTTTCTTATTAACCTTTTGGTTTTCATTCTAAATCATACATTAAATTTATAGCTACTAAGGAGCATTAAGAAGCACATTTGTTCTTCTACCCCTCACGTTAAGGACAATAAATAGTAATACCCAAACTTCACAAACATTTAAATTCAATTTGGAAAAAACATACAAATAGAAAAAGTGTAATAGTCTGGAAGATGTCGTCGAAATGTATTTAAAACAACATCAACATTATAAATGTGATCATCCTTCCTCCTCTAGGCGTTTTCTTCAAGTTCGGCTGCGATGTAAGTTTTTCCAATTCTTAGAAGGATTTGCATAAGATATTTTTGGAACATGCTAAGTTTTGTATATGCGTGTTGGTGACTCTATTTGGATCTATTGCGTTTTTTTATACCATTTATGTCATCACCGAGGGGTAAGTTTATCTTACCTCTCTTGGTTTTCTAAATACTGGATATTCGTGTTGATTCAAGTTTCTATGCGTGTTTCCGAATACATGTAATTGTTGAGACTAAATGAATATTGAAGTGATGTGTTAAAAAATTATATTTTAACTTATTTAACAACAAAATTAAAAAATCGCCCGAAAAGTGTGTACCACATTGGTTGAGCCTAGAGACAACCCGTTTTTTTTTCTCAAAGTAGTATAAATTTAAAACCGGTTCGAGTTTGTTTTAAGAAAAACTAGAACCAGTTTTAGCCAAATCGGTACGAGCTAGAATCTGGGATGCTCCAAAAATAAACTAAACTTCCTAGAACCGATCGGGGTTTGGGGAAATTATAACATTTTTCTTTTTCTTTCTTTTTATTTTGTAATATTTTAGTTTTAGGTTTTTTATTAGTTTATTATTGCTGTTTCGTCTACACTTTTTTTTAATATTTCATTCAAATCGGTGTGTTCCGCGACGGGTCACTTCTACTATAATAATATTCAATGCTTGGATATGGTTTATCAGGTTGTAGCGGCTACATGCATACATTTTACTAGCTATTTATAGATTGAACGTGAGCCCTTACTAGATTAATGTTCGTTTACTGATACGATAAACTTTTAACATATCTAATGGTTTTGATTATAAATATTTAAACACTAGCTTTTATCCGGGAGTGTCCCGGAGTTGAAAAATATAACCATTCTAATAATACTAATACTAATAGTAATAATTATTACTCTTGTAATTAAATAAATAAAAAACTAACCTTGGTATAAGGTGACACCATGTGTTGCAGTGTTGCGCGATTCTTTCTCGTAGCTTCTCTTGATGAAGTATATCTATCCATCTTTAGAAGAGTAAAATTCCAATGATAGCATGACGATTGGGCTAAATTTCAACATTGTATATAAGAACCTGGTTTAAAAGAAAAAACATAATTAATGAATAATCTGAACACTTTGTGTTTTTTTTCCTGTATGAACGAAACCCCATAAAAAATAGTCGTTTTTTTCTCCGTTTTTATATAGCACTATGGTACTCGTTGAAAGATAATAAAACGCTCGTTAATTTGGTGTAATTTTTATCTTTAAAAAATCTCGTATATAAAAGATATTAACGTTTAAAAATGATGGAAGGAAACATTAAAGAGAAAATCTAAATTGTTTTTAAATTCTTAAAGATATTAGAGTTAGATAAGTGTAGGAAAATGGATAAAAACAAAATAAAAAAATAAATTAAAAACTCCCACCTTAAGTGCCACGTGGCACATTCAAAGGAGGGTTGACGCCTCCATTGAATGCCACCTCATCAATATTCAATTCTTTTATTATAAGTTATTATAGATGATCTAGAACAAATGGACAGGGATCGAACTAGCATGACTAGGATAGGTTGTTTCTCGCGAAGGTAGATTGTTGGTGAAAAAAAGATAATGATCGCGCATTAAACGTAGAATAGCGATAACTCAAGTTATGTAAATAATTCGGCACCACAAGTAGAAATAGAGATAGGGGCACCAACAGCATAAAGAGCATGTTCGATTTAATTCCGCATCTTTTGTAGGCTGGGGACCTATAACCTTCAACCAAATTATCATCTTTCCTTTCACGTGGGAAATCCAAAATCACTCCGGATATACAATCGTACTATATTTGTCTTTGAGGGTCTTATTTAGTTTACACCATTAGTTTATTCTATTTAGAATTAATCAAAGTCCTTCGGTCTATAATTAGGGTATATCGAGTCGTCTCTTATTTCCATGATTTCTCACACCAGATTTTTACTAAATTTTTTTTTAGTTTTCCCGGATTTCTCTAGATTGGACGGTGTAGTCCTAGATTTCTCCAAAACTAAACTAGTATTTTAATTAAAATAAAACAACTTAATTTAAATGTAAAATACATAATTCAAAAAATCAACTTAAAATTAAGTAGACATGGTTTCTCAAAATTTATCATGTCAAAACGTGCTTAAATTTATGGTTTTGGTAGCGATGTTTGTACTTGACGTAGAGCTCTTCATTCCTCTCCTTCTCCGTTAGGTCACCCTTGCCATTCAACATCTAGTTGCAGACATGATTAAAACTTGTAGACGTTGCCTGGGTGTCCCTACACATGCAAAGTTGATGAACGGTGCGGTGGGTCTGACCCAAATGCATGAAGCCACATTTCTTCTTAGATACTTAGCTAAGTCGTAGCCAACGCTATGTCTTCTTCTTCGGTCCAAGGTAGGGCCGCAAACGAACACGGAAAAAGGCCTGTTCATGTTCGATTGATAAGGAAATAACGTTTTTTTTTATTAAAAAGTCTTCTACATCCATTTATTTGCAAAAGCTCCAAAGAAATTTTTGAAAAAAATGGTTTTTACATGTTAAATTGATTTTTTATGTTACATTTTAAATGTTAAATGCATGGTTTCCCAGTTCACCATTTTTTAAGGTTCCTCATTGAAACCACCCATATATATATATAGAGAGAGAGAGAGAGAGAGAGATTCTAATGTACATCGACAACAACATCTTCATCAGCGGCAACAATAACAACAATAAATGACAAACAACTCCCGCTAATCTGTTTTTTTTAGAAGATTATTCGATTGACATGATTTTATACCTTTGGACAACTATCCAAATTGTTTTCGCATCTATACTCGGCATGAATTGGTAAAATCGTAAAGTGACTGTTTGGTATGGGCTAATGGAATGGATATGGGAATGCATGGACGATGTAATGGAATGGACAAGGTAATAGAATGGATCATTACCATTCTATGTCTTGTTTGGTTGCGGTGTGGGAATAAAACAAAGTATTACTTTATATTGTTTGCTAGGCCGGAAAAGACAAAGAAATAAAATCGTGGTGAGTGGCATTGGTGGGTGTGGTTAGTGATGGTAATGGTGGGTGTGGTTAGAGGTGGTAATGGTGGGTGGTGATATGTGGCGGTGACGGTGGGTGGTGGTGGGCGGCAACGGCGGTGAAGTGTGGCGGTGGTGGTGGTTGTGGGTGGAGGTGATGGTGGCGACGGTGGCATGCGCAGGTTGCAGCGTAGGTAGATGGCAGCAATGGTGGGTGGGTGACGGTGGTGGGTGGTTGCGGCGACAGTGGTAGGTGGAGGTGGATGGCCGCGGTGGTGTTTGGTGGTTATTGGCATGGTGGTGGTGGGTGGTGGTGGTTGCGGTGGAGGTTGGTGGCGGCGAAAGTAGTGGGAGGCGGTGGATGGCGTAGGTGGTGGGTGGTGACAGTGAAGGGTGGCGGCAACGGTGGTGGGTGACTGTGGATGGCAATGGGTGGGTGAAGGTAGTGGGTGGTGGCGGTGGTGGGTTGTGGGTTTGGTGTTGTTAATTAAGGGTGAAAACGGAGGTGAAATGAAAAAGATAACATGAGGGTGGATAGAACGGTTTTGAGGGAATTGAATGTTTTGTGGAATGAGTTGTTCCATTTTATTGACCAATCAAACACATAATCTTTTATTACGTCATAATGGTTCATTCCATTACAATATACCAAACGCTATCAAACAAAAAGCAGTTCAAGGGTAAACAAAATAATTACAAGTGCTGCTTTGGTACCAACTTTTTACCTAAATATGTAATTTGTACTCGCAAAGAGTTATATTTTGAAATACCATAAGAAAAAAAATAATAAAGAAAGCGTTGTTGTGAAAAAAAAAAAGTTTGATGGTGCAAAATAACCACAAATGATAAAGTGACAATAGAAGATAGAATAGTTTGCTCCAATAGATTTTGTACATGTTCAACTTAATATGATTATTCTCAAGATTGAAAGTATAAGATAGTGATTTGGACTATGCACTGTGCGTTCACTCAATTCTTTTATTCCAAACCAATGATATCCTTTTTGATAATTTTGTCCAATCACATAAAAGAAAACAACACCCCGGTTAATGGGCAAATATGTTTTCAAAAGTAGAATCAATGATATGATACTGGAATATGAAGTTTGATGTTTGGATATAGACTAGGAAAGTTATTGCCTGTTTTGCTATGACCACATATAGGGTCTTTGTTTTGTAATTTATTTTGAAAGGGTCCATTGACTGTGATACCTCCCCATTCTCCCAGGGTCTGGGTAATCCACGTAAAAGGTATTCTCATACAACTTGGGATCAAAGGTAGGTCTTTAATTGTATTCTCAAAATAATGGAATACAAAGAAATATACTTAGAATGATAATGATAAGGCTATGGGGTGTGGTACCGACCACCCTGAGAGCCACGTCGGCACCGACGCCACTCATCACCGAAGCAGGAGAGAGAGAGAGAGAGAGAGAGAGAGAGAGAGAGAGAGAAGAGCTCGGGGAGAAGGGAGAAGTTTCCCCGTCTGCACCGAAATTTCATGGGGTGGGGGCGGTGTTCCCCGACGGGGGAGGCGCCACGTAGGCTCATCGTAGCCCTCCCCATCTCCACACCCCTCTGTAAGACTGTGGGGAGTGGAGGTGGGGGGGGGGGAAGAGGGGCATGAAGCGCCTTGTGACACATGTGGGGTCCATGTTTTTTTTTGAACGGCCAACTAAACAACGTTGGGTACTTCGTACGCGGCCCCCCAGTGGCAAAGACAGGAGCACAGCCCGGCCCACCCCGGACGCACAGGGACATGTGGGGTCCATGTTTGAAGGGTGAAAATTGTAAGGAGTGGAATGGGGTGAATGGGGTGAAAAGAATCTTATTATTATTTATTGTTTGTGTGTTAAATTTAAAAAAAAAAAAAAAGAAGAAGAACCAATACTAAGTTGCCAACTCACAATGCCCCCCCCCCCGGGGGGGCTGAGTGTTCATTATACATGTTCATCTAAACTGTGTTTAATAACGTTTCTAAATGGTCCAATCACAACGGTGGATCAAAGCTAGTACAATGGTGCCTCTAAAGTCTAAACCATTACAACAATGTGTAAAAATGTGAGTAGAATGATGTGTCTATGTTGGTTCTTTTTTTCTTGGGTTGGCGATTGATAGCAAGTGGCTTACAACTCGAAAGGAGTTGGTGCATCAGGGTAGAGAATGTTGGAACGAAAGAGATCGAGTGAGGCTTGGAATGGGAACCTAAACTGAGTAAGCTTTACACGTGACCGAGGTTAAGATCAGGTGTCCGGAAAAGGTCGAGATGGTTTGAGATTAAGGTAGTAATTGTTGGATTAATCAATTTGTTCATGGGTCACGGGTGATAGGTACAAATCGTGTATCGGATAAAATTACTTGGTCTTGTGTTGACCAAGTAAGTTGGAGAAAATTGGAGCTCCATGTGGTGGAAGTCATGGAGGGCCGGTGCAACTTTTACTTTGGTTGTTTTAAGTTAATTTAGCATGTGATGTTTACATTTTATTGTAAATAGTCGTATTAGTTCATTTGTGATATATACTCTTTTCATTCGATAATTGAGCGTTTTTCATTCGGTAATTGAGCTTTTTTCATTCGATAATTGAGCTTTGAGGCTTGATACCAAACTTTCTAAATGATTACAATGGTGTGTGAAAAATACTTAAAATTGTACGAACCAAAATATCTTGATATCATGATTTAAGCCTTTAAGTGGGTCGCAAATAAGGCTGGGAATATTGGAAGTTAAACTAAATATTAGTTTAAGGGTCTTGGTGTAAATAAAGAGTATATATTAGTTATATATGTAACTACGTAAATATCAAGGGATTAAATATGACAAGGCTGGAAATTGGGGGTGTGATTAAGGGCATCAGAAGGATTAAGTCAATCCAAGGGAGTGTCGATCATAAAAGTGGCACCAAAACACTAGGGTTGCAACATGAATTAACCAAGAGACACACCAAGTCAATCAAAGGTTTGTGTCAATTAGATAGTGACTTTTCAATTAGTATATATAGGGTTCATGTAATTCAATTGTGTCATCACATTCTATGAAATTCAATTAAAGTTCTTGTCTATTTCTAGTTCATTCGTGTTTTAAATTCTGGATTTAGCCAACGAATAATCCCTAAGTACTCCCCGATTAGGCCGAGTACCCGTAACTCACTTCTCAACCGAGTTGGTTCCACCTAGCGATTTCTGCAACTATGCTTTTGCAAAGGATATCTGGAATGCTTTAAAGGTTCGGCAGATAGAATTTGATAGGGTTAAAGAAGCACAGTTATAGACACTCGAGACAATCTTGGAATCAGTAAAGATGTATGTTAATGATTCACTTGATGTCTATGCAAGAAAAAGCAATGAGATTGCATCGCAAGAAAGCAGTCTCAGGCATACCTTGGATGATAAGAGATTGGTTCGTAAACTTTTGGGCTTGGTACCGGAAAAATTAATTCAAATTGTTGCTGCAATCGAACATTTTGTCGATCTTAAGACGATGACGTTTCAAGAAGCCGCTGGGAGATTGATTGCTATTGAGGAATGCACCAAGAAGCAGAGTAAAGAGGAAGACATGTGAAGTAAACTTCTATTCAATAAACAGACAAAAGGGGGAACGATATAAACACTAAAGATGTGACCACTACGATTATGGAAACCCAAATCAGGAAGACTTTGGACGTGGCTAAGGAAGAGTTCGGGGTCCGAAAAAGGTCAAGGTGATGGTGGAGTACAACGGGACAAAAGTCACATAAGGTGTCATAAGTGTCATCAACTTGGACATTACAGGAACAGATGTCCAAATTGGGAAAAGCAAGAACAGGCAAACGTGATCCTGGAGGATGACGATGAACCAACGATGTTGTAGCCGGATCTTGAAGAAACCAGAAGGCCTCAGTTAAACTATATTTAGTTTTGAAGATAAAGTAAGTACTAGTTTAAGGGTCTTGGTGTAAATAAGGAATAATATATATTAATTATAAATATAAACCAAGTAAATATCTTGTGATTAAATATGACAAGGCTGGATGGAAGTTGGGAATGTGATTAAAGGCATCAGAAGCATCATGTCGATCCAGAGGTGTGTCAATCAAACAAGTTGTGCCAAAACACTAGGGTTGTGATGGTTCATGGGGACACAAGGTTTCCATAAATCAACCAAGAGACACACCAATCCAATTAAGGGTTGTTACTATTCTTCAAGGGTTGTGTCAATTAGATGGTGTATTTTCAATTAGTGTATACATACACACATATATAGGGTTTATGTAATTCGATTGTATCATCACATTCTATGCAATTCAATTACAGTTCTTATTCATTCTTGATCATTCGTGTTTTACGTTCTTGATTTACCAATAACGAATGTATCATGCGATTCCATTAAATGATGCATATGCCTGTTTTGGAGTTTGGGGGTCCCTAACTTATGGATTCCTTTATAGGGGGTGTCATTGGGTTTTCGTGGGTTTGTATTTCCTTTTTGGTGTCCTATTTTGGAGCTTGTTGAGTTTTTTCCTAGTTTCCTGTTAGCTACTACATGAATAGAATTCATTGATACTTGTATCTCTCGCTTGAATTAATACACGTATCCTTATTCAAAATACTACGCACGTTTCAAACAGAAAAGCCACTTTATACAAAAACCAACTTTATTTACATATTGATATGGGCCATAATATTTCTTTCTATTAAACGTGATTGAAATGTTAAACTTGATTGAAATCTATTTTAGAGTAACTAAACTTTCCTTATATGTAATATGCTAAAAGTTATGTGTTTGGTTCTTTAACTTCCACTAATCACATTATTGTCCTTATTATTGAGTTTTGTTTTTAACATAATTTCTCCTCCAACTGTATGTTATTAAAAAAAGGTAAACTGGATTTTAATAATCTCTACTTTGATTTATCGACCGACAATAGTCCCAGCTAATAAAATGCTTTGTGACCGTCCCAACTATTAACCAATTTCCCTCAGTGATCCATACTATCTAAAAGTTAACCTGGTTGGTTTTGACTGATGTGGACTTTTAGTTAGTTTGAGAGCTGAGGGAAAATAAGTTAAAATTTAAGAATGTCACAAAACAAATGTAAATGTCGTTTGGTGACAATGCATCAATTATAGCATTCAGTAACAATTAGGGGAATAATTGTAATATTTAGTTAATTGTCCATGGGACTAAAAATAGAGGATTAAAGGCTGCATAAGACAGACTTTTGAGATCACTTTCTTGGTTTTGTCATTTCATATTCTAGAGAGAGAAAGTGGAGGAACTATTGTATCAGCTTAATTCATCCAATACAAGTCTCGATTTATATATAGATCTTTGTGCTCTTGTTTGTTTGTTTATTGATTCACCACACTGTGTTTGTTGAATTCCACACTGCGAACACATTAACCAAACGAATCGATTAGTCACTGGGACCTACAAGTTGTATCAGAGAATGATACTTGTGATTCTGACAGTTTTAAATCTTGTGTAGATTCAGAACTCTTAGACATGTGTGCAAGAAAAGATAAAGCAAAAAGACATCATGTGGATTTTGAAACTGCTGTGATTAGCGAGGATGTAAGTGATGATGAAGAGTTTGAAGTTTCAAAAAAGATAGAAATTGCTCGTGAAAAACTATAGTAGGTTTTAAAAAAGGAGAAACAAGAGCATGTATTCAAAAACAGATTTTGAAAAGCCTTAGGAAATGTGTTGAAGAACAGTCATCTTCTAACACGAAGACTAAACAAAAATATGCTTTGAAAAATGTTCAGAATGTTGAGTATTCAGGTGATATACCTCATTTTAAACAAACCACCCGACCAAAGCAACAATATCAAAAGAAATTTCAAAAGTCTTATTTTATCGAAGGTGGTATGTTGAATGAGAAAAGTTCAAAGATAGAAGAATCAAATGATAAGTTTTTTAAACAAGGGTCTTAGCCAAACAATGTGAGAGGGTGAGGGAGGTTCCAAATCAGTGATAGTTAAATAGAAAATTGTTTAAACCAAAACAAGTTTGGAGGGTTAAGCCAAAAATCGAACCAATAATTAATGAATCAAAGGACTTAACATTACATGAAGTTTATTATTTTGATGCTAAAGGACAATCCAGAACCACGATGGTCTGGGTTCACTCTCCGACTAAATTGTTTATTTCGTGCAGGACATACTAGGAAGCCTGTCGATTCTGTATTGATAGTGGTTGTACGCGAAAACATTGAGGATGTCAAAGAACATGTTTGGTAAAAATAATTCAATTTGCTATGCACATTACATCGTCATATCACATTCAAAACTTTTTGTTAGTTCAAAGTGGGAGATTGTTAGTTTAGCATATTTTTGTTTTTCAAAATTGGTTCTTCAAAAACAAAGATTTAGGAGGAGAAATTTTCATAAGCCAAAATAGATTTTGTATATTATTTACATACAAGTTTGATGAAAACCAATTTTTCTCCAATATAAAACACCTAATCCTAAACAAAAGGTTATATTGGTAAACTCACAACTAGACACAACTGTCTATTTATAGCTTCACTCCTCTCATTTTCTCTCATTGTAAGCTTCGAAAATGGAAGAAAAAGGATACACACAAGATGGCACAGTCAATCTTCGCAGGCAACCCGTGCTTTCTTCTAAAACAGGCAAATGGAAAGCTTGTGCTTTCTTAGTTGGTAACTCCTCCACCCTTTTCTTGATTTCAAGATTCTCCATGCTTGCAAAATTAATAATAAACAAAGAAATAAACATGATCATTTGTTAACATCTTTTCTCTTTTGTTTTCTTATCTTGATGGGATTTTAAAAGGCTATGAAGCGTTTGAAAGGATGGCGTTTTACGGGGTGGCATCAAATCTTGTGGTTTATTTGACCACACAATTGCATGAAGACACGGTTGCATCGGTCAGAAATGTGAATAACTGGTCAGGTGCGGTGTGGATGACTCCAATCTTTGGTGCATACATCGCCGATTCTTATTTGGGTCGTTTCTGGACTTTCACCTTCTCGTCTCTCATCTATGTCTTGGTACGTACGTATGTATGTATGTATATATGTTAATTTTTTCGATTCATTCGATATAATATTCATGTTACAAACAAATTTTAATATAGTTCTTATATTGTTAGGTTTCTATTTTGATCAAAAAATGTTGTTCCTTTTTTTGTGACTTATTTAGTCCATTAGTTTTCTTTGAACAAAAATAAGGACACATATAAAGAAAAAGAACTCTTGGCTTATATTTCTTTTGACCAACCACAGCTAAGTGCTCCATTTATACTCATCATGATTTGTCTACTTCATTGGTGGTTTTCAACTCTTGAGATCATTGTCCACATTTAATATTATTTTATTTAATTAATTATCAAGAATGTTAATAATGACAAAACGTGTGAAGCTCACTCTTTGCATGGTCTAACTGTTACTTACCAAATTTAATACCAACTATTAAAAGTTTATAAACATTTTGTTTTTAGGGCATGGTGCTATTGACATTGGCAGTTTCAATCAAATTGTTAAAGCCAACTTGCAGTAATGGAGTATGCAACAAAGCCACCACTTCTCAAATTGCATTTTTCTACTCATCTTTGTACATCATAGCCATAGGTGCAGGTGGGACCAAGCCAAATATTTCAACATTTGGTGCTGACCAATTTGACGATTTTGACCCTGATGAAAAAAGACTCAAAGTCTCTTTTTCAATTGGTGGATGTTTAGTAGCTTCTTGGGTGCACTTGTTGCCACACTTGGTCTTGTTTATATACAAGAAAACTTGGGTTGGGGTCTTGGCTATGGCATCCCAACAGTTGGTCTCATTTTGTCACTTCTTATATTCTACATTGGTACCCCTATGTATAGGCATAAAGTTAGGAAGACAAGAGCCCGGCTGCCGATTTCTTTCGTGTCTTGAAGGCGGCAATTGCCAACCGCATTGTGAACTACCAAGTGACCCGAAAGAGCTTCATGAGCTTGCTTTGCAACATTATGTTGATAGCGGGAAACGTCAAGTCTATCACACTCCAAATTTCAGGTACACTTTGTTTTTTTTTCTTTTATATTTATGAATCGTGTAGCAATTATAGAGGTCAAAGGTATTAATCTTCATGACTTCACTTGGAAAAATGTCTTAGATAAATGCATGTGTATAAATATTATTAATTTACTTAGAAAAGAACACGTGAGACCTTTGTCAAATATCACATTGTCCGTACACAAGAGAGATAAGGATATAACAAAATCTTGTCCCTAACGCGTTTTTAAACACATTGGTTAAGGATGAGTAGAATTTTATAGTTACTTAAACATACTTGGGTTGAGTTTATTTCAAGATGAATGACCTGACCTCTTAGGAGCTTCACCTTGTAACTAAAAACATAGTCGTCAACTACTTGTTGGAGAAACAAATAACTTTGGTTGCTATCTGAGCCACTCTTGTTATGTTTACGTCGGTGGGACAAACCTTAGCGAGGGTGATAAATTCATAAGAGGGTAATAAATTCATAAGACTTTTATGTATAAACACAAATATATATCCTAAATATAGAATTTAATATATATGTATATTTTTTTAAAAAAGTTTGGGCCCATTTATGAGTCGGGTCCTGAGCCGGTGACCACCTTACCCATGCTCAGGTTCGACCCTGACCGACAATACTTATTGGTATAACGGGTTGGACTTTTCGAAACAATAAGTTTGTAAATAGTAATACTATCTTGAAGGACATATATTCAATTATCGAGATTTAGGTTTTAGAAGAAAACTGAAGTCAAATAAAATGTTTATTAATTACATGTATCTATACTATTCTTGTCGTCACAACTATATGTATAAAAAAAAAAAAAAAACGTATTAGCAACAAGCCTTACATCCAACTTGCATTCACACGCAGGGCTGGCAATCGTGTCCCTAACAGGTTAACAGGTCTCTGACGCGCGCGAACAAATCAAGTTCTAAAATGAACACGACTCGTTTAACTCATTTATATCTCATGTTTATAACACAGTTTTATGTTTTATGTATCAAAAAAGGGAAATGAAAGATTTTGCCTCTTAATTCTAAGTATTAAAAAAAGTCAAAAAATCAAATAGTGTACTTTTCAGTCAAACAGGTCTTATCGTGTCTTAACAGGTTACCCATTGCCAGCCAATCACACGCCAGAAAGACACTCGCATTCATTACCAAATAAGACATTATATCATAAAGTTTTGGTGGAATAAAGTCTGCCTTTCAATATACTAGTGGGTTTATCCGCGCGTTACGGCGGGATCCAAAAAAACTTGTAATACGCTAGCAGTTTTCCCACCACGCATTGCAGCAGGTAAATCCTGTCAACAAACATGTATTCCTTAAAGTTTGGTTCGTATAGGTCGACTTATTGTATAAAGTTCTAAGAAAATGACATGGGGAGTTAATTCTTGACGCTTCTTAAGCAAGTCCTCCTCTTGCTTATATACACACACAGTCATTGATCAATTAAAGCAACACCAGAATTTGAGAGGAAAATCCTTCCAGGAAACAAATTTTACCTGGCAAATTCTTTAGTGTCATAAAGATTCAATACACATACTTGTAAATTAAAAAACACAAAGATGTCAAATAAGTATCAAAATCATTAAAGCATTAGTTCCAAATTAGAAGAGGGTAATTTTTTCACAGAACTCTTGAACCCAAACTTAAAAAAACAACCTCGAGTATTTACAGTTGCGATGCAATTGATTGTAAGATGTCTTATTTGATCATTTATGTTTCTTCTTTTATTTACAAAGGTGATTCGTAGTTGTAATCTTATTCTTTGTTTGTAAAGTTTTTCTTAACACAACAAAGTTTATTTTTCCCATGAATTGGCCCAACCAAACTTCCTATCGAACACACTTATGCGATACATAGTCACAATTTGCCCAACCGAACTTCCCATCGAACACGCCAATGCGATATACAGGCGTGATATTTCAAACTTCCCATCGGGCTTGGATTGTTTTACCATTCCCTAATAATGTTAGGATCTATAAAAAATGAAAATTGTCATTAAAGCTCTAATGTTATCATTCAAAGTAAATTGAGAAAAATTTGTAATTTATTTTTAAAATTTCAAGTGAAATCAACAAAACTTCAAATTTATAATCAAATGATGACATAGGAATGCATGACTGTGAGCACCAATTATAATCTAAGTTGTCAAAGGTATGCATCAGGGGCGCGGTGCTCAAGGTCAGCTCAAAGCACCATTATGAGTAATTAACTGAAAGACACGGTTTCTAGCTCTTACAGAAATTGAAATAAAAAGAATGTAAAAGAAAACACGGACAAAATAATGAAAAAAAAAACATATATAAGAACTAACAAAAAGCTTAAAAACTAAATAACTAAATATACATAAAGAATATACAAGATTACAAGTGTTGGCTTACTAACATAATAATCGATAGTGCAAGACTACAAGTGTTGAACAATATCATTCGATGACTGCTTCCAAGAGAAATAAAGAAAATGGTGTGGTAAGGCAATGGTATGAGGGGTTCTAGAGATTAGATTGAGTGATGTTGATTTTAATTCATCATTGAAGATGAGAAAAGGAAAAGGTGAGACATTGAATCTCAAATTGAATTCATTAAAGATGAGAAATTCAAAAGGTGAAGCAAATAATAATAGAGATGACTTGCATTTGACATTTGTACAATTGTAATCAAATGTTGCACATAGGGGCATAAAGGGAAAGATTTGACAAAAAGATAGTTGTTTATCTTGTGACATTTTCTTTGTCATCTTAAAATTAACATGAAGTGACTATTTTAGTCACCTCTCCTTCTTTATAATGTACTATAGAATAATGTAGTATAGATAAAAAAAAACATTTAAAAAAAGGGGGGTATAATTGGGATTTTCATTTAAACGTAAGATTCCCTCATTTGCACAAGCAAGACCCAAAGAATTTCCGAAGTCGGCCCCTCATACATTTAAACGGCTTTGGGGTTGAGGATGACTCATTGTAGTTTGTTACAACTGTTGCAGAATTTATTTCAAGATTCATTAAATGGTCCAAAGGATATCTAATGGACCAATGATATATTTAATTTTGTGTCAAGTTGTGCCCCAGAGCATCATCTTAATTTTACACACACTAAGTAGTATCAACTTTATTGCCACAGTGGAGTGGCACCCTCCTTACTTTCTATATGGAAGGTGGGGAGTTCGAGTCCTAACGGCACCAAAATGCTGCTGGTGGACCGGGTTTTTACCGCAATGGGCCTTTGGGCGCCGGGTTTTCTCCGGGAACTGGTATGAAATTATTGATGGACCCGAGTTACTCTCGGAGTACTCCTTTGTCCAGTGGGTACTTTGTGAGTGATCGGGATTGATTTGTTGACCGTTAAAAAAAATTATCACCTTCATTGGAAGGTTCACCAGTCATGTTCATCCAAGATTCAAAACCCTATGGATATTCTTGTCATATACATGTAATATTTTATTAATAGTACTTTTTAGGGAAGTTATTGATTGTTATCTAATGGGAATATGGCAATTTTGACCTTAGGTTCTTGGACAAAGGTGCACTTAAAGAAGATAAGGTTGGCAGCTCAAAGATGCCACCATGCACGATTACTCAAGTGGAAGGGGTTAAGCTTGTATTGGGTATGGGCATGATATGGCTTGTAACCTTGATTCCTAGCACCATTTGGGCACAGTCAAACACCTTGTTTGTAAAAACAAGGGACCACTTTAGACCGACATCTAGGGTCAAACTTCCAATTACCCGCGGCATCATTAGGGAGCTTTGTCACACTCTCTATGTTAATATCAGTACCAATGTACGACAGATATTTCGTGCCTTTTATGCGTAAAAGAACCAAAAACCCTAGGGGAATCACCATGCTCCAAAGGCTAGGGATTGGATTTACAATTCAAATTCTAGCCATAGCAATTGCTTATCTAGTTGAAGTTAGAAGAATGAAATGTATCAAATCCCACCACATTTTAAACCCTAAAGAAGTTATCCCTATGACCATATTTTGGTTATTGCCTCAATACATCCTACTCGGCGTGGCTGATGTGTTCAACGCCATTGGATTGCTCGAGTTCTTCTATGATCAATCCCCTGAGGATATGCAAAGTCTAGGAACTACGTTTTTCACAAGTGGGATTGGTGTTGGCAACTTCTTGAACAGTTTCTTGGTGACGATGTAGACAAGGCAACGAGTAGGGACGGAAGGAAGAGTTGGATCGGGAACAACTTGAACGATTCGCATTTGGATTACTATTATGGGTTTCTTTTTTCAATTTCAATATTGAATTTAGGAGCTTTTTTGTGGGCATCAAAGAAGTATATTTATAAAAAGGAGTCGAATTTAGAAGCTAAGAATGAAAGTCTAGAGATGGAATGTAAACCATTGGAAGTAGTTCCATTAGGGTTACAAGTTTAACATGTTTGGATTGTTATTCAATTTCTAGTGAAGAAGTAGTATCTAAGAAACTACTTTTATGGCGAACTGTATGTTTATAATAAAAGCCTTTTATTTATATAAGCCTATAGTACTATTCTTTATAATTTACTGTATGTTTAAATATTGTTTATAGTAAAAAGCATTCTATATATGTAGTTAAGATGTTTTTGTTTTGGTTGAATAGGTGTAAATTTGTAATTATGTAGTTACCTTGTTTTGTTGTTTTAATGGCCACCCCCGTTTTGTGGGTTTTTTTTTGTCGTGTTAATGAAGTTTACTTTAAAAAAAAGCATTCTATATAACTATTTATATGACCAGTAAACACTAATAAATAGGGCCTTTCAAAGTTTCACAGTTAACACTTTTTTTTGAACGGCTATTTTTTTTGTCACCCATGGAATTTGAACACTCACTACTTAGAAAGGCAAAACCTTATCTAACACCTTGATATCACTAAGCCAAAGTGCCTTTGGTTTCACCGTTAACACTTAACACCCAATTTAATGTCCTTCAGAATGTGTGTGATTAATTTTGATTTCCATTTACCATGAACACAGATCACCCAATGTAATTGTTCGTCTGAGAAGCATCATACGTAATTTTTTTAGTTCCACAAAATGATTTATATAGTTTGCACTAATTTTAACGTTATTTACTAATTTCGTGAAAATAACGTTAAAAATGACGGACGGTTAATCATGTATCATGTGGTGGTATTGATAGGTAAAGACAAGGGGGTACTCATCAATCGGATTTGTCCCGATTGCTAAGTGTTATGTGTCTTATTCGAAGGCGTGATAAAAAGCCACTATCGATCACTGGAAGCAGTCTCTCTATTCCTACGGGTTAGAGGTAAGGCTGTCTACATCTTACCCTTCTTAAACTCTACCTTAACTTTTGCTATTGGTTTAACACCATCGTATTTAGTCACCACTAATTTATATTTTCCATGCGATTAAAAAAAGCACTATATCTGATTTTTAAACCATTATATATGACGCAAAATGAGTAGATTACTGAATTGGATTCACGAGGTCAGAATCAACATCACAAATTTATATATCAATATTTTTCGACAAAAGGTTGTATGTTTTTTCCCTTTTCTCTTATTTTACTCACACATATTTTTCTAAATGGCTCATTTTGTGTTCTGTTTCTTAATTTAAAAAACTTATCAAAAAAACAATACTAATAAAATGTGATGGTAGTTTCAAAATCTATGATTTAAAACATTAAACCTGGGTGGTGTACAGTGTACTGATGTATGACTCTATGTGAGATTGTGAGCTGAGCCTGTTGGGCTATGGCTATTTGCTGCATTTTTAGACCGATTTGAGCCCAATATCAACATTGGCCCGTTTCATGAAAAGAGGCTTTAAACACGTTGGTCGTCTCATAAGCGCTAAGCCATATTGTTTACACAATTACACCTCACAAGTCACAACAGCTCAGATCAAATTTCGAAGTGTATGTTTTGATTATACAATGCTGACTTAGGTATGCTATAAATATTTTATTTTATTAAACTGATTACCTTGTGCAGGTAACCAACATGTCTTTATCCCTTTGCCCTTTGATACCTTTGGCTCCCTAGCGCCAGAAGCTATTCGTTTCTTGATCAGGGTCCAACGGGTTGTCCACAACAATAGTTCATCTCCAGGGGGCAAGGATTTGTCTTTAGTAGACTGGATTCGCAATTTAGAAAGGGGTGGCGGCACAGTTTGTTGCCCGTCTACCTTCTATTGTGATGTAATTTTCGTATTTCGTTTTAATAAAATATGAATTATCCTTAAAAAAACTGAATAAAATTTTACTAATATAGTAAATATCGGCATGATTGGGTTCGTGATGTTCTGTGTGACATTTTAAGACGTGCTGGGATCTCAACCAAGAAGGAGGCCCCTGTGAACTTCCTATCGGATCCCACAAAATGGAGATCCACCAGCGTCCAACAGATATCCTTGTCTTTGGGTGGGCATGGGGGAAGCATGCTTGTGTTGACCTGGCAGGTGTATCTCCTCTAGTTGGGTTGAGGGATAGTGGGTTTGTAGCAGGGCAAGCGGTGCGGAAAGCAAAGGCGAAGAAGGTAGAAAAGCATACTAAAGCCTGCAAGAAGAACCAACATGTTTTCATACCCCTGGCTTTTGATACCTTTGCTTATTTCCACCAGAGGCTACCCGTTTTCCTGACCACGGTCCAGCGAGTTATTCATAGTAGTGTCTTGGCTCTGGATGGGCAAGGTTCGTATTTAGTCGATTAGGGTTTGCCATTCAAAAAAGAGTATCGGCCCAGCTGGTTGCCCGCCTTCCCGCTATCTTGATGTAATTTATAATGTTTTTCATTTAATGAAAAAATCTATATTTGATCATAAAAATAAAAAAGTAAATATCTAATCCTAGGGTGTTAACTGACCAAACTGAAGCAAGCTGCCGGTTTATTTATTTTTCACACAGGATATAAAGTTATATATAATGTACTAGCTAATTACCCCGGGAAGGTCTCAGGGTCGAAAAATCTAATATAACGTGATAAACCTATTGCAAATGGCTCAAGTTAACTAACTACAGAATCTCTCAATCAATGCATGTCCATAATATTCTAATCGGTAATAACTCATATTCCCTAACCTAAAGCCTAATTAGTAATCAGCTAAACAATCACTTAAGTAAGTTGCAACTATTCAAAAACTCATCACATCTCTCTTACCCATCCTGAAATTTTGAACTAAATGTTATTAATCTACAAATCTTTAAATATCAATTAGTAAACTACTGTTCTTAAAATTCATATTAACTAATTAGCAAATAAAATACAGATGCAAAAAAGAAGATATTATCTATAAAATACTGATATTATCAATATTAACTAATTATGGAGCTAAATCAGCATAGCAAATATAATTATTTTCTAAAATTCACCAAAAACAAAGTGTTATAAAATCGAGAGATTAGCTAAGAATAACAAACTAATTTGAGCACAAAGACCATAAGCTCTTAGGGATTAACTAACCATAACAAAGCTCCTCGCTGTATGGCGATTTCGTATACCAATTTTGTACACATCCTGAAGCGAAGACGTAAAGGCTTGTCCGACGGTCTCTTTGGCTCAGTAATCTGGTCAAGCGCTTCAAGAAATATTGGTCCCTTGTACCAGTCATGGTTAGTAGACCTTCAATCATATATCTCCTTCAAATCCAGAGATTTAAACAAATGGGATTTTGTCCGGGTTGTATCCGACCTTCTTTAAGTATGATGACACTTCCTTAACGATTTCCCCATACCTTGCCTTCGAGTACTTAGGTGTGGTAGCATCCATCTCAATTATAAACCAAAAACAATTAGCAAAATTACACACAAAACAAACTAATAAACCTCAAAACAAACTCCATAGTTCAACGCCGTTATCTTTAGCAACTACAATAACCTAATCAGTTAACCTATCAGGGTCAACAGGATCCACTAGTGATCCCTGCTTCGTTTTCTCATCAATCACCCTGCATAATAATTATTACTCAAACGGTGATTTTTTTAAACAAACAGATAGCCCTAAATCGAAAAGGATTAAATAAATTAAGTTATGAAGTCCGTTTGCATACCATTTTTTAAAGACTGGGCTTCCGTGTTCATGGTGGCCGACAATTATGAGTCGTAAAGGTTGGAGGTTAGGGTTGTACAGGGAGCGATTGTGTTCATGGTGCCCTGTGATTGTGTTTGTGAGCGGCTAAGGTTGTAAAGGGAGAAATGGATTGAGAATAAAAAAGATTATTAGGGTTTTGGGGTGAGAATGAGAGGATTATATATGATGATTGGTAGGTTTTATGTGATTTAAAAAAAAACAAAAAATTAAAAAAAAAAAAAAGAATTGCAGCTCATTATGCCACGTGACACATTCAATGGAGGGTTGAAGCCACCATTAAATGTCACGTCAACAAACATCAATTCTTTTATATATATTTATTATAGATTTATGGATAATCATTATCATTATCTAAAATTTAATATAAGACAGCCGTTAAAAAGGAAAACAGACGTAAAAATCTTGGAACA
>JAUTDX010004696.1:0-32837 GCA_030844895.1 Ambrosia x helenae
GTAACGACGCAACTTGTTGCCCGTTTACCCGCCGCTCACTTGTAATTATTGTTGGTTTATAATAATACCGGAAAAGTTGTATGCCAAAAAAAAATTACGATTTTTTCTAAAAAAGTGTTTACAAGGTTTAAGTGCATTGAATAAAACTTTGGATCACTTTCAACCCCATTTGACCAATTCTCTTTTTTGTTAACCAAATTGGCCCATCATTATAAACGAGTCAAGACTCCACCTCTAGAAGACGCCATACGTAACGTGTTCAAATTCATACCTTCCGTGAAGAAGGCTGTAAGAATACATAAATATTTTGAACATGTTAGCATAGCATAGGATATGCAGAACAAAATTTTACCTTTGTTTTTCCTGTTGCTCTTGCTTTCCTCTTCAACTGCATCATCCTCATCATCTTCTTCATCTTCATCGTCATGTTCTTCATCTCATCACTAATTTCTTCATCGTCATCTCTGTTCCATCAGACTCATCATCCTCAGCAGCCTCACCCGTAAACCATGAAACAGCGTGGGGATAATTTCATCCCGTATGGTTGAACTACGGTTTAAATAGAAGTGACAAGATGGCGAGTCAAGCAGGTTGGATAACAGGTTCAGGTTGAAACGATTCAGTTTTTGTAAAGAGTAAAATAAATTGGTCAGGTTGGTGGCCCGTATACATTTTCTGCCTTATTTATTGTGATAATTAATATGCAAATCATGATTATGGAAATAGTACTATTGGTATAATAAACCGATTTTTTAATAACCAATTAGAAAACTGTATGCATATAAAAAAAACTATGACCTACTTTTAACCTCTTGGCCTCAACCGACACATTTGAGTCTATGCCTAATTTATTTATTTGACACCTTTGAGATCAAACACAGCCCAAACCAATCCAACTATAAGAAAATGAGTCGAAATTGCAGCCTCTTAAGTGAAAATAATATTAAATCACTCACGCAATGTCATAATCTTGTTCCATTCGGTTCTGAAGTTCTTCGGCCTGCCAATAACAAGTTGCATAAGTAAATGTACTAATTAGTGGCATCAATCTGTGCAACAAATAAAATATTACCTCTTCTTCATCAAGATCATCTGCATCCTCGGGCACTGGTGGAGGGTTGAAAAAGTTGAAAAAGCTTTCACAATCTTCGGTCTTAATGATTGGTTTAGCATTCTTTGATCCCTTCTTTGGCTTCTTCTTTAACACCTTCTGTGTCAAGCATTTCCCTGGTAGCCATTCAATATACTTGTCCTGCAAATTACCAAGCATAACATGAGTTTATAGTTGCACCAAGTATAAATAAAACTTCATGTGGTTTGATCAAAATTAAAGATCCCATCCCTCTTCGAAACAATTTACAGTTACAGATCTCGCTCCTACTTTCACCGTATGCTTACAGCGGTACACCATAGTGCCTTGTCCATGTTAATTAATGAGGTAGTTGTGTTGTGGTGGTGATAGATGATAAATGGTGGTGACGGGGCTTCAAATTGACATGATGACATAATCCGTAGTGATTTGAGGGTGTTTGAAGTTAAAGATAGTCCAAGACAAAAATTAGTAAAAAGTGAAGAAATAACCAAATTAAAATAAAAAATCAATTCAAATTAAAAAAAAGGAAAAAAGAAAAAAAAGAGAGAGCAGGGCAATTTGATCATATTACTTGGACAAGGGATTGTGAATAAAAGCAAAAGGTGAAAGTAAAAATGAAATCCGTAAGTAATTTTGATGAGAGATGATATCTGACACTGTGACCAAGCAACAAGCACGAAGATGTATTGTAGTCTAAAAATTATGAAACAAACTTGGATATGATGACTTACCCTATTGCTTTCTCTAAAATAGGCTCATCCTCATCAATCATATGATATACTTTGGTCAAAACTGAGTTTTTAAAGTAAGGATTGGTATCAAAAAAGAACTCGAGCTTAAAACCCTTGGGGTCCTCAATCCGGCACCACTTAATGTCCTTCAGATACTTCAGAGCTTCTTCATCTCGTTCGGAAATCTGGTGATGGTGCCAAAGAAATTGAATTCCAGAAACAAAAACCATAGATATAACAATTTTTTAACAAAAAAAGATACAATTTATTTTAACAGAATTCTTACCTCCTCTGCTAATAATTCATGGGTCTTCATTGCAGTTAGCCAAAAATCAGGCACACCCTTTTCTGAAAAGTTGTTCGAATTAATAAAGTTGGTTTTTACACATAAAAAAAGAGGTGTGAATCAAAATACAAATATAGTAAGTATAAAGTATGTCACCTTCTTTTGAATTGCCATCTGCCTGGGCCGTTGCAGGTTCATCGTTTAATCCATCAACTTCAACAACACCATTCACTATATCATGTCTCTGCAGTTCCAAAGCATAATGATTCAGTATAAACAACAATATGAAGGTACAATCGGTGGATCAAAAATCCACCCAAATGGCCTGTCAGTTAGTTGCTGCCTACATCTGGTGGTGTTTAATAAATCTATCTACTTATGATGTAAAAGATCATGAAATTATATCCGTCACATTACCACCGTATCATGTTTTCTTCGCTAAGTACACATGCATTTATTGGGAAGAACTAAACAATAATTCAACCAATATGCAACAAGTTAGTTTATTACGACACTTTTAATACCAACCGAAATAATTAGGTTTCAGAATGTGTTTTTTGTTAAAAAAAAAAAGTATCGTCACATTTCTTGCCAAGATGTTCATTATCTAATTATCAGTTTGACAAATTAACAAAACCATTCAAGTGAAAACAACTTGTATCCATTATGCAACGTAAACATAGTAACGGTCAAACGCATAAATCATAAACATCAATCGCACTATGAGACTTGTAGCTTTCTAAATCGTATATCCACACCTTTGAATAGAGCGGCTGGTACAACTTCTGATATTTCATCTCAAGTGCTGCTCTCTCTTCAAAAAACTTTGCCTCTAGTTCATCATGTTCACTCTGCAAATAATCACAATGATATGAGAACCTTCGTTTAAAAAAGCGCGCCTGAGTCATGACTCGTGAGGCGCGCTAAAGCGCAAAGAGCTGTGCTTTAGGTGACATAAGGCGCATGCTTTACAAAAGCGACGAGGTCTAAAACCGAGGCGCAAAGCGCAAAAGCGGTGGGCTTTTCGTACGCGAGGCGCAAGTCGAATATATATATATAATTTTTTTATATATGTTATAGTTTTTTAGCATCATTTACCCAAAATATAGATACAAATAAGCTTTATATATGATTTAACTTAAATGTACAACAGTTTTAGCTACATGTATAACAATTTTAAGCACAAAAACACCTCGTGTACGAAAAGCGCGCTTTTCCATGCGCTTTTCGTACGATGCTCACCTAGTGTTACATAAGGCGCACAGATTGGCGCCTAGATGCGATTCATGCTTAAGTGCGCTTTTTAAAACCAAGCTCGCCTCAAGTGCATTGCCTTATTTTGTGCAGCAAGATGTTGTACAACAGGCTTTTTATGTTGTACATGTAGATACCTTACTACCTTATATGTTAAAACATATATAAATCTTAGTTATAGCTATATTTTGGTTAGGGGATGCCAAAAAACCTATTATATATAAAACAAAAAACAAAATATACAATCACTTTAGATCTAGTTGGATCGTTACGCTTACGCATGAGTTAATACAATAACATAATTTAATAGCAACAATAAAATTAACTAATAATCAGCCTTCTCTTTCACCTGAATGTCTCTCAAAACCTCAACTCGCTTCCTAACGGCTGGAGTCAAATTCTGTAAAATCATTCATTCATAAAACAAATTCAAAACGCATGTGTTATTATTATTAATAATAATAATATGAAAAGTTAAAAAAAAAAGGTAAAAACCTTTAAGGAGTTCATGAGTCCAACACGATCCTCAGCACTCAGAGCTAATGAAATTAACAAACACGAATCAGTAAGTTGTAAGATGATGTTATTGGTTAGGTAAAGAGAGTGTGGTATTATATGAAGAAATTAGTGAGGTAATGAGCATACCTGTGGCGGCCGGTAATGAGGCGGTGAGATCGGAGATGTCTAGTTTGTTGTTGGCCATGGCGGGAGAGAAACCCTAAACCCTACTAGTGATGAGAGGCGACGTTCAACTTCGAAAGGGAGGAGGGTTTTGGAATTTATATAAGACCTTCCGTTCAGTGGTGGGCCGCGAGCGAGCAGACGCAAGTCACCGACTTCATTTTCAAAAGGTCATTTTCTCCCGTTTACACACGTGAGCACCATCGCGTGTGTTCGCACTGGGGCTGTTGTGGTTGGAGGATAGCATCGAACTGAAACCTCGCTCGCGGCCCACAACAGACAGTCTAACCAGTATGTTATGTGTTGTATGCATGTGTAGTTTGAATTGTTTTTAGGTTTTCTCAAATTTCACCTTTTGGCACAGATATTTTTAAAAATAAATATTGTTTCTTTAGTGTTGTCAGTTTACGAATAGAATGAACGTTAGTGTTTTTAGTTAAGTTGATGGGAAATGACTAAATTATCTTTACTAATACAAATAAATACAATTGGAGCTTAAAAGGTCTAATTAATCGTTTAAGCATTCAAGTAAGCCATGCCACTATTATTTGAATATAAAAACTTACCCCAACAACGTACCTCTTTCTTCTTCATTTTCTGCATAGCATCGTCGACGAGAAAATCACCACTAGCAACCACCACGGAACACTCAATCCTCCACCATCGTCTCCTTCCATCACGAACCACCACAACCATTATAAATGATGACTACAATGACATTGTATCTTGCTTCGGCTACAACATTATGAAAACTCTTTGTTTTCCACTAATATATAAAAATTGTCACCATCACTCAACCACGTTTCCATTCCCACCTTGACTTTTTGGTACATCATCATCCCACTCCATCATTTGATGATATACCAACACATGGGCGAAGCTTAGCTATGTCCGGGTGCCTCCCTCCTGATTTTTTTTCTCATTAGTGAATATAAAAAATGTCACCATCACTCAACCACGTTTCCATTCCCACCTTGACTTTTTGGTACATCATCATCCCACTCCATCATTTGATGATATACCAACACATGGGCGAAGCTTAGCTATGTCCGGGTGCCCCCCTCCTGATTTTTTTTCTCATTAGTGAAAACTTACTTTTGGGTATGCTTTCACAAATGGATACAACATTTTGAAATAGATGTCTAAATACCTATAAATGGGACCCATCTCTAATAATTTCAACATCCAATTTCCACACACAAACCTTTTCCATGTTTCACCTCTTAAGAGCAAAAATACAATATGTTATTGCTAGAGAACAAACATTTGTATACAAGGATCCTTGTGTCTTGTCTCACTCACTAGCTTGGTTGGGTTAACCTCTTTATTGTGCAATGGGACGATTAACAACTCTACACATATTGCTTCATTGTATTTTGGGTGGTAATTTGCAATGGTCGTTGCTTGCGCAAGTTGAAAGACTCAAAGGGGCAAAATTGCTTTATAGAAAGAGAGTACTCGCCTTTAAATAATAAGGAGTAAGACAACACGAATTCCGAACGGGGAAAGAACTATAAAAGGAAAAAAAAGTTACTAAATAATCAGATGGTGTTTGGGATTGAATTGAAAAACAGCTTATTGAGTTATTTGTTTTTTTTAAAAAGCCAATAACCTATAGTAGAAGCACTTTGTGTTTTGACTTTTTGATATGAGTTGAAAAATTGTTTTCAATAGTCACAAATCTTAGCTTTTGCCTTTTTGAATATAAATTACAAATCTATCCACCCATTTAACAAATCTTCATAATAAGCTAAGTCAAAAACTTTTTAAAAAACAACTTATTGTCTTATTGGTTTTTTCTATCACAAAAGTTAATCTAAACATTTTTTTTAAATTTCATTTTCAAAAAGTCATAAATTAATAGGCACGTTTGACAAGAAAACGTTTTTGGATAAACAATCCCAGACACCCTCTCAATTATTTTTATTTAAAAGCGACCCATAACTTAATCATAATAATAAAATAGTTTGGTAAATGAGGATGTCATGCATCTATTTACTGGATGTGGTTTTTCATGGGCAGCGATTGGAAGATGGTGCAACATTGACCCGATTCTTGTGTTTGATTTTAAAGATCTATTGAAGCTGCAAGATCAAGTTCAAGGCGGCAAATGGGCTAAAAAAGTGGTTCAGGGGATTGTTATGATCACGTGTTGGGCCTTGTGGAAGGCCCAAAATTCGAAAGTGTTTGAGGGGACAAGTTCAAAGGTTGTCGACGTAGTTGCTTTGGTCAAGTCTTTGTCTTACTTATGGTTAAAAAATAGGTCAAGGTTTTCTTCCATACAATGGAAAGAATGGGTTGTTAGTCCAATGTACATGTTGTAATTGTTTTCGGCGGTCCTTGCTTTGAGGACTCGTCCGTTTTTTCTTAATGAAGTTCACTGTTCAAAAAAAATATGATAGGCACAACCTAAGTGTATATTTAATTTCTTTTTGATCATCTATTCATCTTAAAAAGAAAAAAAAAAATATGTCTTCAACTATCATCAACTTTTTTCCTTTTGCAGTTAAAAACCTAACATATTGAGATCGAATACTCAGTACAAATCGTTACAATTGTGGTAGTAAATAATCAAAGTATTCAATTGTATCATGTTTGATGTTGGGAAATAATATCAAACCGTTACATAATTGAAAGTTGCACATGGTACTGTTCTTGGCATTTAATAATCTTTTTATGTTATTTAATGTAAGTATAAAAATAACCAATGGATGTAGTTTCACTTGTATGAGTACTCGTTGAGTTGTTGCACACATCTAGTGTTGGAGTGTTTGATCAATGACCTATTGTAGTAACATATGGTTGAATCTAATTAGCGAGTGAGGAAAAATGATTTTAGCGTTATCGTATGTGTTAACTCATATAGTTCAACTTTCTTGCCGAGAGATTAAACCGTAAAAGTAATGTTTTATTTGTGCATCTTTTGCAACACTTATACGACACAAACTCACACTCATTGTGCTTGTGGGGAAACATAGATCACACAAATGTTGATGCTAGCTATGTCTTTCTAAAACCTAAGTTTGGGACTGAAAGGTCATATTTTTGTTCATGACTAAAATTAACTTGGAATATGTATCCGTCCATCCTCCTATATCGTTTTTTTTCTTTTCGGTTCTAAACAAAATTCGTAACAAAATGTTGATAAAGAAATTAAATATAATTGTATATAAGTAAAAAAACCATTTTTGCAAAAAATCTAACATCACATGAGAATAATTAGGTTTTAATTTATCATATTTAAGTTGTTTAATTAAACATGATGACCTACTTATTCATTTTTACAACTCATTAACCCGATTAACACTTTACAACTTGATTAATACCCATCAACCTATTACATTGTACACAAAACTATGGTTGATTAACTTAGACACAACTACAACATACTAGGCATATTAACACCACCAGCACCCTATCCCTTTTTTTAATTCACTCTCTTCTTTTTCTTGAACGATAAACACAAATATGAAATACCTAAGATATACTTTTAAAATCCACCTATGTGACTTAAACATCTATTGCCCACATTGTATGGATTTAAACCCATCACTAATATGTAGTGCCAAGGTAGATTGGTCACTCTGTAATATTTATACCTTCACGGCTTCACCTATTTAACAAGGACATACACATGGTGCCACTAGTCCTAGAGACATACTTTTGTTTCCTTTTCTTTTATTTCATTTATTATATATTTTTTTGAACGTCTACGTAAGCTCAGCCACCCAGGTACACTCATAGACAAAAGGTCACCTAAGTCCACGATCGAAGAAAGCGTTTGTGATCAAGCTCATAACCAATTGCGGTGGAAAACCACCGCCATAAGGTTCACTACGGTAAAATCTCTGACTCACTCATAATATTTTGTCACCGGATTTATTATATTTTTATTTATATTTTAAATTAATCGTTTAATAAGTAAAAAAAAAAAAAAACTTTGACATTTCATTTTTATATTTTAAATCACTCCCTATGTCCCCCCCTAATTAGTGGTACCCCATTCAATCACCACCATCACCATTTTCATACACCACCCCATTTAAACCGCTCTTCATCCCATTCCATTCCAATCATCAATCAATCATAACCCAATTAATAAAAAAAATCTCAACTTTTTTTTATAAAACCAAACAGAAAACAATGGCTAGTCCTGGCATGTTACCTGCAGGTCTGGTTTCCAATCTACAAGACGTTCTAAAAAAGAAAGGAAACAATAATAATAATAATGCCCAAGAAAAAGACAATGCTGATGATGATAACATAAACAATGATGAACAATCTTCTTCTTCGACCAATGCTGTTGAAGATTATGATCCTTCAAAGCCTGTGATCTTTGTTACCAATACTGAAGGGATTGATTCACCTGGCCTTGTCTCTCTTGTTGAAGCTCTTGTTCATTTGGGTCTTTATAATATTAGTGTCTGCACCCCTCAGTTGTAATATTCTTTATTTATTTATTTGTTTTTTTTATTTTTCTTATTGATTTTGCTTGTTTAATTTTTTTTTATTTTAATTTGTTGGGTGATTTGATAATTAGTTTTAAAATATGGGTTCTTAGAATGAATATTAAAAAGATTATTTTTTGGATGGAATCTTGAAGATTTGTTGATGTGTAATGTGTATGTATTGGTTTTATTTTTTATTATTAGTTCTGCTTGTTTAATGTTTTTTATTTTTATTTTTTAATGTTAATTTGTTGGGTGATTTGATGGTGATGAACTGATGATCAAGGTGTGATTAAATATTTGAGATTGAATTTCAGATAATTATTTTTAAAAATATAAAAAAGATTATTTTTTTGGGTGAAATCTTGAAGATTTGAAGATTTGTTGATGTGTTTGTATTGGGTTTGCAGGGATAAATCATTTTCAGGTCACTCGTTTACGTACCAAGAATCGGTTTCGGTAAGCTCTGCTGAAATAAAAGGTGCCACTGCATATGAGGTTACTGGTAAGATCAACTTTCTTTGTCATTGTTTACTGCAAACCAGTTTTGTATATTATTAATTTGAATGGAATAGTTATATGTTTACCAAGAACTTTTCCTTCTGTTTTATGATGGTGGAGCATGGTTCTTTCTAGATTTATAAACTTATTATATATGTAGGTACACCTGTGGATTGTGTTTCATTAGCGTTATCCGGTGCGTTGTTTGCATGGTCAAAGCCTCTGTTGGTATATATCTTTATAAATTGTTTGGTATCGTTTATCATCACGATTCTAGTAAATTTTGATGCATTTTTTGTGCTTGCGTTTTGGTGTGACAAACAGGTGATTGTTGGAGTTAACAAGGGACCAAGCTGTGGCAATGATATGTAAGCGGTTTGTTTATATATTAGTGATCAAACTGTTGTTTCAATGCTCATGAGTTCATTTTTAATTACATCTAACACTATCAATACATAGTAGTTTCTTATTGTTATAATTATACAGGTTTTCCTCGAGTGCTGTAGCTGGTGCTAGACAAGCTTTAATTAGCGGAGTACCATCGTTATCAATATCCCTAAACTGGTAAATAAGGCTCATTTTATACTTTGCAGTTTTTTTTACTGTTATATTATTACTAGTTATTACATTTTACAGTTTGAACCAGATGTGTATTTATTTTCAGGAAAAAGGGTGAAAGTCAAGAAAGTCATTTTGAGGATGCGGTTTCCGTTTGTTTGCCTGTGATAAAAGCAGCCATAAGAGATGTAGAAAAAGGCGTTTTCCCTAAAACGTCTTCATTACATATAACCGTTCCTGCATCCCCTACAGAGAACAAGGTTACTCTCATTTTTAACTATATCACACATCTGTTCACATAAATTCAAATTTGTACACAGTTTTTGAGAGTGTGAATATGCCCAAAATATCATGTAAAAAAATTAGTTATTATATGTGACGCGTCATGTTTGCAGGGATTCAAGTTGACTAACCAGAGTTTATGGCGTTCCAAACCAATTTGGCAAGCAATTTCAGCCAACAGGAACCCTTCAGCTGCACGTTTTGGCAATCAACCAGGCATGGGTATGCAATTTGCACAGTTAGGTCGAGATGCATCTGCAGCAGTAAGTAGTTGATTTAAAGCATTTTAAGTTTTTAAATATTAGAAAATCACTTTGCATATATGGTTTACTTGTTTTGTTCCGTTCTATGTGTAAGGCTGCAGCACGGCGAAACTCACAGAACAAAAGCTTGGAGGTTGTTGAATCAGTCGGGGTTTCCGGGAAAGTTGACCCCACCAGGAAAGTCAAATACTTCAGACTAGAGGTAGGTAAACGGGCTGACCCGTATTTCCAGCTTTGAACTTTTTGTATTAAAGGAAATTTCATTAAAACAAAATATGAAAATTACATCACAATAGAAGGTAGACGGGCAACAATTAATGTGTTATTTATGGACACAAAAATAATATACAATGACGCTATAATTGTTTGAAAAAAGCGATTAAGAAGATTAAAAATAGACTCTTCAACACGTTTAAACGCTCTTCATTTTTAGCTAATCTTTTAGGACCCTTTAGTGATTAAAGTTAGAACACACCCTGTTAGTGTTATAGATCATTATTAAATCTTATGGACATCAAAGTTTGCATGATGGTGTGTCAGTTTCAAGACGGTAACCAAGAAGACACGGATGAGAATCTTGATTTCAGAGCCCTTGAGAACGGATTTGTAAGTATGCTAGACTGATATCTTATACACGTGTATTAATTTATACTTGATACAAGTGATTATGTAAAGTTTTAATATCATGCAAATGGTAACAAGTGCTACAAATACGTTTTAGATATGTTACTCATGTTGTATCTTGAATTTGATAAACATTTTAAATTTGCTTTGATTTAATTTATAAAGCAGAATATGGCATTCGAACATCAATAACTGTACAACATAATGTTAAAAGAATCCTGCTTTTGTTTTGAAACAGATCTCTGTCACTCCAATCTCTGTTTCTCAACTGATTGAACCTGAGATTGAAAAGGCTGCATCCAATTGGATTTCTGATTCAATTCAAACCGATGACTGAAGTGCAGTAACCGCGTATGTATATTTTGGAGGTGCAAATTGGTATTTCAGTTTTTAGCAATTATCTGAAGGAACTAACATTATATTGATTTAATTAAATTTTATTTAATTTAAATAATCCTTCCCAGAAGACTCTGTGACATGTTGTAGAAAAACCCTTTATGGCCTTTTTAAGTTTTAAGTGATCACCAATTTGTTCCCCTCCCCTCTTTTAAATGTAAATTTGATTTGGATTTTGTAAAATTTGTAGTTGTTTGTCGTCTCTACGGATATACATATGCTACATTCTACGGATATACATATGCTACATTTAAGGTTAATAATTATTTGAAATTGATTTTATTAGTATGTGTAAAGAAAATGAATATTGAATGTAGGTGATTGTGATTTGTGACATTGGTTGAAGAACCTTTATGTGCAGAATTGATATTATAGAAAGACTTGCCCTTTATGGGAGGGTAAACTTAAATTCTTGATTTGAAAATCTGTTAAGTTGGTTGGTGCCCTTGATGAGGGCCATAAAGATAGTGGGGGAAAGAATTTAAAATGATTGCTCCTGTGTAGTGAAATGGTTAATATAATTCTTGAAAATGGAATTTTAGGGGAAGTGACTTTTTATTTTAAGAGTAGACACATAATTTGTTCAATAGCACTTAAAATACTACAATGAACGTCACTCGACGGTCGATGAATAATACATTAATACCATAACATCGTCAATGGGAGTCCGTTTAGGGCCCATTGGAGGAAGTGGCACCACCCTTCACAAGAGCTACATTTGAAGGCAGGAATTGACGGCCCCAAGTGATAATCAGTATTTTTTTTTGTTTTAATTTGATTTTGGGTGCATTAGTAACTTGTATATTACGTATTATAGTAACTTGTACAAAATAGTATAAATATGATTATTGGGTCAAATAACAAAAATATGTAATGACTTTAACTTAAGAAAGCAAAATGTTTTTACACTATTTTGTACAAGATTAAGTTTTACATACAAACAAAATATTTATTTATTATAATAAGTTAAGGCACGTTGTATATATAATTTAGGTTGGTATAAAGTCATAAAGACAGTTTAATTATGAAGAAAATGCAAAAAGTAGTGACTATATGAAAATGCAAGAATTTCTAATAATGTGTAGAGGGTTGGAGAGAAAATGAGTGTTTTTAAAGGATGAGTTTAAATTTGATTTAAAGCGTTTGTGCGTTTGCATTAAAAATAATCTATCCACACACATCTTACTATGTGAGTTCATCCATGGAGCATTCGTGAGAAAGGATGGCCGCATATGGGTGTGTGTGACCGACCCCTTCCAAATTACGTATTATTTTCTTGCCTCTGTGGGTCAATTTCTAGTTTGCACGTGCTTGTAGATTGGAATTCACACATGCGCACATGTGGTTCAAACCTAATCTTGCATTAAAAGTTTATGCAGTAAATCAAGCAAGGGAGGTAGACCAATTATAGCTAGGAGGATTGCCAAGGGTTGGTTCAGAATCACGATTTAAAAAACTCACGATTTAGCCAGAATTTAAATCAAACATGTTTGTTGAAGTGATATATGTAACATATCAAATGCAATTTTGAGATATAAATAATTTCACTCTGATGTATTATTATTAAAAAAAAAAAAACCCTGCAGTAATAATATAGTCTAACTGGCAACAAAAATTATTAAAAAGAAATCGCTAGAAGGAGGGTTTGAACCTCCGACCTTGTGGTTAACAGCCACACGCTCTAACCAACTGAGCTATTCCAGCACGTTTATATATCTAGCTCAAATTTTATGCTATGAATATACGATGACAACTTTAGTATCAACCCAAGTTTTAAAGTAGCCCACAAAAAACCCTACCCCCCTCGATCTCTCGAGTCCTTTCCAAATCAACCAACCAACCGGTGTTTGATTCCGATTCATCACTGTCCCCTGCTAACCAGGTTTCATTCTTTCTTAAATTAGTTTTTATTTTTTGATTTTCCTTAATATTTTGTTTATCAAATCAACAGATATATAATAATATAGTCAGTATGGCAGTGTATTGTATTGTCTGTTGATATTTGATGTTTATGCTGATGTAATTCCATTTGAATCAAGTTACACAAACCGATGTAATTCACTTATGTAACTGAAATAAATTATAGATCTATTTTTCCTTTTTTATTCACTAATCTTTTTTTACATTTAAATGATAACTTGATCGATGCTTTACTGTTTGTTAATTGATGATTGAGTTTTTTGTTGATGTTGCTGTGTTTATTATTAAGTTAGAACGTCATTGATATGAATTCAGTTGTAATTGTAGTGATGGTTTAAGGTAATGTTTTGTTTGATGCACACCAAGTGGTCGATGAAATGCATAAATGGAAATATTATTTTAAATGCTATATTTTTTTGCTGTTCATTTGATTTTTGAGAAGTTATTCTCTTTTTAGTCTATTTTGTGTATGCCTGCACCCCACATTAGACATTTTATTAAGTTCAAATGAATCAGTTTCTTGGAATTTTATTTGTCTTTCGGCTAGCTATGATAGTTTTGTTATTAATTGTGAAAGATGTGTTATTTTTGGTATATGGTTTTGAGCAACCTTTACACATTATTATTCTCTTTAAGTTATGTTCTTTAAGGCATAGTTATCAAAGGCGCTAGGCGCAAAAAAAAGCGAGGGCCTAAGATAAACTATAACCTGTTCGATGGGACTTGCATAAAGATTTATGGAAATTGGTTATACTGGTATAGTTTGTATATTGAAAAATCTATGTTGTTTATGTGAACTTTATTATTAATGTCATAATTGATGAAAGTTTGAGACCCATGACAGTCTTGAATTCAAGTTTAGTTATTTGAGCTATACTATTTGGTTTTGGGGAAGTATTCATGTTTTAGGAGATGGGTATTGTGTAAGAATCTTAGGCGTGTCATTTCGTGGAAGATGGTGTATGTATAAATTTTTTGGGTAATGGGCATTGCCCGGCAAATAATGTATGTATAAATTTTGGTCCCTTGGAAAATCAGACCTCGGCCGGGGGTGCGCCTCGCCCACCCCTAATTCCGGGCCCTGCAAAACGACCATAGGCAGTTTGTTCCAACTGTTTAGAGATCATGAATGAGCTGCTAGTTTGTTATTTATCCTTCATCAAATGTACTTCAGTTTTTCACCATTCCTGTAGAAAGTACCTTGCAATACATCAAAAAGGTGTATGTGTTTATATTTCAAAGTATTTATTAATTGCACTCACAACATACAAAATGTCTGGCTGTATGGTGGTTAAACACATGAATAGAATTTGAATCCTATTTGTTTCCAGCCAAGGAACTGAGCTCTGAATATAGGTGATTTTATGACTAGAAAAGATGAGTTACATGTGGTTAAGCCCACAACAACAGTAGATGAAGGCATTACTCTATTAAGAACAATAGCATCGATCGTTTCAATTTCGTCGGCTCTTCTAACTGATTTCCATTTGCAGCTCTGAAAGCTCTTGTAGAACACAGAATACGTGGCTTTCCTGTAATCGACGACGATTGGAATTTGGTCAAATGCTCAAAATCCAATTTATCCACTGCATCTTATCATATAGAATAGTAATATGGTCTTTTTTACTATATTGTGAATAAATATAAAAGGAATAGCAGTCAGAATCTGCTTGGTCTAGACTATTAATTGATTTCATGCACAATTGGTCTTGTTATGTATTCACAATCAATTTCAATGTTTGCAGTGAGTTTTACAATCAATTTCAGTTGAACTTCTATGTTAATTATAACTAGTTGAACTTGTATGTTAATCAATTTCAATGTTTGCAGTGCGTTGTCATGTAGTCACAATCAATTCTAAAAGTTTAGGAGATTTATCATTAGGAGATTTTAACTTTTTTGAACCCAACCCGGCTGACCCGTTTTGACCCGTTTTATCAAAGTATAAATTTGAGTTTTTTTTCTCTTTTAAATGTAAATACTAAAAAAGAAGCCTTTTTAAAACCCAACCTGGCCCGACCCGAAACCCATTTTGACCCTGACCCGACCTGAAACCCGCTTTGACCCGGACCCGACCCGAAACCTGCTTTGACCCAAACCCGTTTCGACCTGAACCTGTTTTGACCCGAACCGATACAACCCTTTTTTTGAATTGACCCGTTTTGACCAGCGACCCATCTCGACCTGACCCGACCCATTTGCCAGCTATACAAAACGTCCCATTCACATGACCATTACACATGGTTATTAACAATCATATCTAAAACATGGTTCTATTTAGATGTCTGACATAGCATGAAGGAGGATTCTGTGAGGGTATGCAGTATGCTTCAAAGCAATATATTATAATTTTTACACATTACTGATGCTTGTCGAATCCCCACAATAACATGAGTTTGTAAATTACCAAGCTCAAACAATAATCTAGGAAGGAATTTACAGTTGTTTCGCATAAAGATTTGATTGTGAGGGGAACCTTTAAGTTTATGATTTACAATATATGTAATATGGCTATTTGCTGATTTTTGCACTTAATAATTATCTCTTTTGCAGATTTTTCTGCTCGGTTTTTGTTCTTTGAAGACCCGATGAAGGAGGAAGAAGTAAATAGATGTCAAATTCAAGAATGGTATCCAAGATTCAAATCCACATCCATTAAAACCGTGATTCACGAGCTTCCCGAATCCTTCATCAACTACCTTCTTGATGATTCAGGCCCTTTCCTTCTGCCACTTTCCATTTCCAACAACGACGCGTTACCCAACCGAATCCACAAGCCCGAAGAAGAAGAAGACTACACAATAACATCCGATAACGAATCAGAACCAACATCACCACAGCCACCACCCTCTTTCCCAGAACTCGAATCACAAATCAACGAATCAATCAAAACCTTAGGTGGAGCCATCTTCCCGAAACTCAACTGGAGCTCCCCTAAAGACTCTGCTTGGATCAGCCCAAACGCGAGTCTCAAATGCACCTCATTCAGTGAAATCACACTTTTGCTCAAGTCTTCTGACTCGCTTGTTCACGACCTTTGTCATGCTTATGATTCATGTACCGACTGCAATATCAAGCGACCTGCCCGTTTTTTCCTTGCTCTTCGAAAATGGTATCCGTCCCTACACCCAGAAATGGAATTTCGTGTCTTCATACGTAACCATGTCTTAGTTGGGATCTCCCAACGAGAAGTCACCGGATTTTACCCGATCTTGACCGACAAAAAGCCCTTTCTTGAATCGTTGATCAAAGACTTTTATACAAAAAAGGTGAGTATGAAATTCGAGTCAGAAAGTTACACGTTTGATGTTTACGTGAGAACGGATGATGAAGTTAAGCTTCTGGATTTCAACCGTGGTGCGAGTTTACATTACCGTTGATGTTTACCTGGGAGGAATTGGAATCCGAGGCGCTAAGTCGGGAACCGGAGTTCAGAATTGTCGAGGGCCAATGTGGAGTTAGACCGGGTTTGAAAACTGCTGTTCCTTATGATTATTTGGATACAAGTGAAGGAAGTGGCTGGGATCAGTTCTTAAGAAATGCTGATGAGGAGCTGCGGCGGCAGACACGGTCAGCCGGTGGTTAACCATGTTTGGCCCCTGATGTTTTCTCTAAGTTAAGGTATGGTATGGTTTGGTTTTGTTGTTTTCATATCTGTATTGTTAACAATGTTGGAAAACTGTTGTTGGTTACTTCACTACTTGAATGAGTTTTAATGGGCTTTGGGTCTAAAAGGTTTTTTGTTGAATTGTTATAAATAATAATAAGAGTTAATAGCGAATTTCGTCCCTGAGGTTTGGGCCAGTTTGTCACTCCAGTACAAAAGTTTTTTTTTTTTGCAATTCCTTACCTGAGGTTTGGATTTTTTTGCCAAATTCATCCTTTTCACTAACCCAGTTTAAAAATCTCATTAATGTCAGGGGTAGGGTTGTCTTTTTACACCTCAGGGACGAATTTGGCATTTAAAATTCAGTTAACCTTGAGGGACTGAATTTGCCAAATGATGAAAGTTTAAAAATTCTGATTTCCCTCTCCTGCCTCCCACATTTTTTTTCCGGCCACTTATTCCGGCCAAATTCCGGTCTATCTCCGGCGAGACCATAAACATGATTTTAAATGTTTTATTTTGACTTTTAATCGCGCCCATACGTCTCTCCACCTGTTCCTATCCATTCTGTGTCTTAATCGTGCATTTAAACAGTTGTAACCGTGTAATTAATCGAGTTTTATGAATGTAACCGACCGGAAGCTTTAAAACGACTCAAAACACATCTTTTAAACATCCATTATATAAACTGAATACACCATTTGTTTTCTGCACCTCTAATCGCTCTAAACCCACAAGAAAACGCATCAAGAATCGTCCTAATTACTTGCAAATCGAAGCTTATCCGTTCGAACAAAGAAGCTCCATTATCGAGTCATTAAGTGACTGTAAGTATAAGTTTTTCTTGCCGTTTTACTCTTCATTGATTCCTTTAGAAAAGCCCCTTATTTTCTTCACTGATCTGTTTCATTATTTGATTATTAGAATTAGGGCTAGGGTTAGGGTTTTAAGTATGAAATGGGGAAGAAGATGACACTTAGTATATTGTTTAAAACAATATTTGTTTCAGATAATAAGCAACTTGGTGGCTTGGTCCAATGGTTATGTGTGTTTCTAGCTACAGCAGGTACTCGGGTTCGAGTCCCTTTAGCACCAGTTTTGAGTTCTTTTTTTTTTAGAAAACATAATTGTAAAATAAAAATAAAAACGTTATAAAATAAAAATAAATATGCTTAAATGCCAAATTCGTCCCTGAGGTGTAAAAAGACAACCCTACCCCTGACATTAACGAGATTTTTTAACTGGGTTAGTGAAAAGGACGAATTTGGCAAAAAAATCCAAACCTCAGGTAAGGAATTGCAAAAAAAAAAACTTTTGTACTGGAGTGGCAAACTGGCCCAAACCTCAGGGACGAAATTCGCTATTAACTCATAATAATATGATTATTGAAATAGATGATTTAGAGTATCATAAACAGTATGTTTTAGGTGTGCTTAACTTATCTTGTAGTACACCTGTATAGTGTATCACCTAATGGACGGCTGAAACTTTTTCGAGACCTCAAATGGTTAAAATTGACCAGTTTATTTGTGAGCTATTCGTTAGCTCACAGATGAACTGATGACGATTCTTTATTTAACCTGCTAGTGCCGTCCTATTTTTTAACAAGTCATTTGTTATATACTTTTTGCAGACCACCTAAAACGATCAATCTAACCTTCGCGGACCAGTTCAAACAATTTGTATACTGCTTGTATAAAACCTAATTTTTTACGGGCTATATAAGTTGTGGTGTGCAGATAGCATATATGTGGTGACTGGTGAGCTTGTAATCTGTCCCTTAAACAATGAGTAAATGTAATAAACATGTGATTTTAATGTAACTTTAATATCTTCCTTTAAAATATTATTTTCTTTTTGGAGTTTTCTTTTTAGAAATATGATTTTGAGGTATCTGTAATATCAATCTTTTAAATATCATTTTCTTTTTTAAATATGATTGTCAGTTTGCTATTTTTCACACTCAATATCCACGTGTGACATTTATCAAAATATCATTGCATACTACAGAAATCTTTTTTTTTTTTTTTTTTGAACGGCAAATTTCTACTCCTTGTGGGACTTGAACCCATGACCTCCCCTTAAGTGTTTCAAGAAGCTTTGCTTCTACACAAATCTATCTATGAAAACAAGTATATGAAGTTGGAGAAAGAATCATCTTAAAATAAAGGAATATGAAATTTGCATTGAACCCGTTAAAATAAAAAAACAAAATAAAAAATTAAGTGACTAATTCTGATGAAAAAAGTTGAGAATTATAGGAAACTAGTATTTGACCCGCGGGTGTTGCCCCGCGGCCACGTATCTAACCGGGTAAGAATCGAACACCCTGGCGCGTTGCGGCCGAAGCGTGTGGCAATGCGTTAAACAATAATATTTAACACAACGTACTCAAGTTTGTCACCGGTGTCGGCTACCCGCATAGCTATAGTTTTGTAAAAGAACTTATCTTATCCGCTTGCTTTGATTGCCCTTGCTTTGACTTCAACTTTGTACCACAATCCATCAGCTTTGCATGGATGGTTCACTTAATACTAACTTCTGATGTCAAATTCACTACCTGTAAAAAATGGTTACTACATTAAAACGATTTCAACAACAGCTACATAAGGAAACCAAACAAAAAGAAGATATTAGACATAACTATGATTCAAACATACAACTTCTTGGTATCTTATGCACGGCCTGACATGTCACCTTGTATCAACACTCCATCGACAACGATATCCGGAAAGAAAATATTACATCGCCATTCAAAATTGACAAAAAAAGAGTAGCCAACGTTGGGATCATTGCGGACAAATGCTATTCAGCAGATACACTGAAACAGAAGCCCAATTGTTGTAAGTGCACTTTTTTTCTATGTTTCGTTACCAAGTTTGTATACAGATTTTTCTAATCGTATTATTAATGCTTAACCATGGAAAACTAAACTAATTTATGCAAAGATATTTAGTCTAATTTACCAAGTTTGTAATTAGAATAATTTTTTTGTTTACTTGTTAAGAGTTTAAACAAATTGTAACATACTTTAACAACTAAGTGTTAAAACAGGAAATGAATTTGACACCATATTATTTTCACAGGCACTCTACTCCAAAGAACAGCCATGACAAATTCGTAACTAAAATCAAAGTGGAACCTACCTTAATCGTCGTATTGCTGTTGTTTGTTGATGTTTACCCCCTACCACCATCATCGGTTCAAAAGCGTTGTCAAAATCTAAAACATCATTGTCGGCAGTGGACCAGACCGCTGGCGCTTGAATCTGCCTCGCACACATCCGCAAAGATGTATTTGAGATTCGGCAATTTACAAACCCAACACATACAACTAAACATATAACTAACAATTGCTTTCCAAAACCGATTCTTACCTAAAAATGCAAAGAAAAAAAAATTAATTAGGCAAAGGTAAATACACCAAATCGCACAAATACACCAATCGAATTTTGTTAGAAAACACAAACACAAACCCAAACCACCAACAACCGTCACTTCCAAAACCACCGTCTCCAACCGTCACTTCTACAATCACCACTACGAACGTCTATTCCATAACCACCACCACATTCCATCACTTCCAAAGCCACCAACCAAGACCACCCGCTAGTACCACAACCACCATCCAATACCGGCACCACCACCACCCCTCTCTGTTTCTCTATCTAGAAACATAACCCCCCCTCTCTCTAAAGCCCAGCCACCTCTCTCTCTCTCTCTCTCTCTCAAACCCAACCCCCTTGTCTCTCTCTAAAGCCGTAACCACCAACACCCCTCCTTCTTTTCTAAAAAGCCAACCATTACCACCATACAACCAAAGAACTTCCATTATTAAAAATAAAAGAAGGGAAAAGGAAAAAAAAAACCCTTTTAATTAAGCACTGCACATCATGAAAAGGAGGAGTAAAGAGTCTGAGATGTGATTGTCGTCATCGCCTACAAAGGACGGCTCAACACCGACGTCAGAGGTTCATGGGTTAACTGGAGTCGTCGTTAGAGAGAGAGGTCGGTGGTGATGCTATTTTCGGTGGTTATAGCAGCTGCGTTTCTAGGTGTTCAGGCGATTTTAAGCCCCAAGACCGTCAGACCTTGGACCAGGGGCGACCGATAAAAGCTTTGAATACTTGTACACTACCACCGCCTTTGGGCTTTTAAGAGAGAAATAAATGATGGAACTTTGGTTTTGGTTTAGAGAGAAGAAGAAGGAAAACAAAGCAGGGGATTGTACCTAGGCTACGCTTTGCTGTGTTGTACCGTACAATTGACACGCATTTCAAAAAAGTTTTGGGTGAACTACTGTAGTGCAACAGTACTGTTACACTCACAATGAGAAGTTGCTAAATGTGGGATTGTTAATTTGAAGTGAATGAACATTCATCATTGACCCAAAAAAGTAGATGGTGTTGTAGGTTGTGGTGTGGGATGGCAAAGGAAATATAAAGGGGATCAGAGGTTTTCTATTTTGGTTTGGTTTTTTTGAAAGGCAAACTTTATTAACACACCAACCACCAGGAATCTCTAAGGCGGAGACCCCAACAAAAAGTTACATTACATCAAAATTAAAAAATTGTCAATCCTTCCACCCAACCGTGCCCTTTTTACACCTATTAGAAAACCAAAAGAAAGTCAAAGCTTTAATATCCGCAACAATATCAACCACGTTCCTGTTAGCCTCCTTGAAGATCTTTTCGTTTCTCGCCTTCCAAATGCGCCAACACGTGATAACCATAACACCATGCAACGCTAATCTCTTAACCGATGCCAAAGAAGAATCCGAATAAACTTGAGTGATGTCACTGACCGAAAAGAAATAAAGAGGAGGGATTTTCACCCAATTCACGATCCCACGCCAAACCCCATTAGCCAATCCACAAGCAGTAAATAAATGATCCACACACTCCTCTTGTTCTTCACAAAAATTGCATATACCGTCTCCACAATTAATATTCCTTCGGAGGAGTGCCTTCTTAGTCGGAATCCTATCCATTAAAAGCCTCCACAGAAAAATGTTACATTTAATAGGAATCAATTTACACCATTTGTACACTGCAGTTGGCCGAATGATACCATCGTTACCCACCCATTTTTTCACCTCGGAAATTGAAAAACCTTCATTCGAGCCGCTATCCCAATACCATCGGTCATCAGCTTCTTCCAACTTCTGATCCACCACCATTTGCACACAATCATTTAATTGTTGCAGCTCCAAAACCGAAGTGGGATTCCTCCTCCAATGCCACAGAAGCGATCGATTACCATTTATCCTCTCACAAACCTTGCACCCTTATCAGATTCCAACCGAAATAAGTCAGGGAACATGTTTTTTAAAGAGGTCGATGACACCCAAGGATCAAGCCAAAATTTAATATCCATACCATTTCCAACCCGGCCGCGTATCATACTAATACCGATCCTGTCACCCACTTTAAACCTAAAGCCATTATTCACCAACTTATACCACGTGCCCGAGATAGTAGAACGAGTTGGAAAAACATCCCATTTCCGGGTAGACCCGTGAATACTATCGACTACTCTTCTCCATAACGCGTTGACCTCATGGGGTGTAATAAGAATCATGTTATGGATCAGCATCTTTATGAAGTACCAACAATTGATTAGACTAGAATTGAAATTTTATATGGCCACTCACGAAATTAATAAGATCATCTGTTGGTCCAACATAACGCCTGACGGATCTAACTCTTTTGGCGAAGTACATATCTAGTGCAAATTTTTTCTTCTTTGTTTTATGTAGTGGCCACCAATGAACCAATTTTTTTTAGTTTGCGCTACCTCTTAACTTTTCTTCTAGATCTACATCTGGCCTGTTGCACCACGTCACTGTTACGTAGACAATAAGCTATAACTAACATACCATTTAACTATCACATTGTGTTTTAACTAATAATTAAATAGAAGGAAAAAAAATGGTGTTTGGTTGATGTGAAAAGGGCAGTAGGGCACTCACTTTTTTACCTTTTTCTCTCTCACGCCCATTAAAGGGTAACTCCCCATTGGCGCCCCTTTAACTATCACCGCGTGGTGTTTAGAGGCGTTAAAGGATGAGTTGGAGAGGGGTGTTAACTCACAAGACAGAGAATAATACGAGTCTAATATGTATTGTTTTGAAGTACCAACAATTGAGAGTAGAAATGTAATCTTATATTGTTACACACGGAATTAATAGTGCGAATCTTAACACATGGACTATCCTTGTAATTGTATGTTATACATTTAGTTGTAGAGCTAATTGTGCACTTGTCGATGAGGTAAACGCATTTTACATATTCGATCCATTGTATTTAAAATATTGTGTGGATCTGGTAACGTTTTTTTTCCTCCTTATCACCAACATATGTTACAAAAAACCTGTTAACTCCATGTAAAGTTAATTTAAAAGAGTACTGATCACAGAAATAGTAACAAACTAAGTGACAGCATTTAGAAAAATATGTTGTCGTTATGGCTTCTAATAATATGAACATATTTTGTTTAGTAAAAAGAATTTTTAGAAGGTTTTTTAATTGTCGGTGGATGGTTCATTGTAAACTTTGATTTACGTTTTGCCTTTTAGTTTTGTCTTGTAGACATTTAATTGCAATATAATAATTTACAGAATATAATATGAACATTGGTTGGAGAAGTTTACACACGATAGGGACCCCTTATCCAACCCGACAGCCTAACGGCTGACCATTAAAAAAAACAATTCTTTAGGAAGTGGTAAGTGTATCTTTTGCAAAAACTAGTTGGTAGTTGGTAGCCGTAACTTTTTAAATATATTTTTGTGTTTTTAGCAGCGTAGGTAAGACTTTTAATAAAATGTATAAAATGACCAAAATAAACATAACTGAAAGTTTGTATCCGTGTTTTTATTTTATTTTATGGCAGAATGAGTATTTGTGTCATTTTACTCATTAAAAGCTTGTAGCTAGTAGAAGTTTTTTTCTTAAACGCTAGTACCAGTAGCGTTTCAATATGAAGTTTTTTTCTCATGATGTAAAAGCTTCAAGCCCTTCAACTAAACAAGGTTTTTTATTGAGTATAAGTTTTTTCTTAAAAGCTTAAAGTTCCTTACCAAATATACAAAATATACCCATACCATGGTGTCACCCTTGATTTGGTAGTAGAAAATCCCATCATAATTGAGTAATAACATTAGATTTACATGGTTTGTTTCACATTAGAAGAAACCCACCTTGTTTACACCAAAATTAAAAATCCCCAAATTTCCATCACCTAGGGTTATATTAACAAAATCAAGCATAATTTAACATGTTTTAAGGTTCCCTTAAAGTAGGGCTCCTTTCTAAAATCATTAATTTCACCTAATTAAGAACCCTAAAAATCCACCCAACCTCATCTAGGCTACGATACATCAATTGTGATGAAACGAATGGTAACTAGATGTTTTTAGGAATTAGATGAACCGATTAGGCTTTAATGTAAGTGAATTATCTTCAGATTAAGCAAGATTCAGGCTTGTTCTTGAGTTTGATACTTGGTGTGCGTGTTTGGTGTGTGGTGGTCGACATATCCATATGATATGTTGACTTCCCCCTTATTCCACCTAAGGCCCCTCCATTAACTTTTATAATATGGCACAACTATTCCCCCAAGTCGTGATTTTCAGATTTAATGATGATAAACTTAGCTTTTTATTATAACGTTTGGTTTAAGGGAAGAACCGGGATTTATTTGATTTTAACATAGGTCCCGATTTATGTAATTATAATAAAAAGGAATATAAATTCTTGGGGTGTTACAGTTTCGTTGAATTTTTTTTGTTGTTGACAGTAGTATTATGCGTGTTACGTGTGTATATAGCCTTAGTGCGTCAACATGTATACATGATGTATCATGTATCTTTTGCATTATTTTTTTTAATATGGATTAAGTTTTGGATTATCCTTTAAGATATAATCATGAACAATTGGATTATTTTTTATTGATGTTGTAATTTAAGGAATTATAAAGTTAACTAGTTAACTTGGTTGAACCGTCTGATATAAAATGGTTCAACTGGTTGAATCATTTTTTAGCCTAATCTATACATATAATAAAAGAAAGCCATTTTAATGACATGGCACTCAAAGAGACATTCTTCACATTGAGTGTGCCATGTGTCATCCCATGTGGCAATGAGATATTTTAGGAAAAAAATAATTTAAAAACAAAATTAGATTTTTCTCTCTTATGTTTCCTTCCATAATTTTTAAACGTTAATATCTTTTATATACGAGATTTTTTAAAGAAAAAAATTACATCAAATTAACGAGCGTTTTATTATCTTTCCAACGAGTACCATAGTGCTATATAAAAAACGGAGAAAAAAAAACGACTATTTTTTGTTGGGTTTTGTTAAAACAGGAAAAAAAAAACACAAAGCGTTCAGGTAAATCATTAATCATGTATAGGCAAGTCACTAATTATGTTCAAATCAGTAAATATGAATTCTATTTTCAACATGCGTTAGCATTGGAGTTATACATTGTTTTAGGTTAGATATTAATATTAGAGTCATACATTGTTTAAGGTTAGGCGTTAACATTGGAGATATATTTTTAATTGTTTTAGGTTAGCTGCTACCCGAAACTTTCATGCATGTAACTGTAAAGCGCATCATTCTATTTCATATGTAAAATTAATATGTCCTATTAGATTTTTCAACCCCGGGACGTTCCCGGGGTATAATCTAGTCTAATATGATTTAAAAACTAGTTTTTAAAACATTGGTTATGATTATTACTCCGTATCTTTTACCTGAATTAACTCCTAAATCCAAGTATTTTTATACCATGTCGGTGATCCGAATAGGCAAAGAGCAAAATGATAGTAGCAAAGTTTATAAATACAAAAGGAATCCTTCAACTATCTATGAATATGCAATATTAGTAAACTTTTACATTTCTTGTATTTTTGGTCTAAGCTAATGTTACAAACAGCATCGCTGTTTCACATTTTCATTTAGTATGAAGATACCATGTTGTATACTTGTATAGTTGTATGCAACATGTACTAAGTTACATGACCATTATCGATTTTCCTTCATCATTTTTGTCTCATTCTTAATCAACTTGTCATGAGCATTTTCATTTTATATATCAAAGTATGTTATATAATAAAGATCATCTTTTTTATATAAAAACTGAAAAAATCGGCTTTAAAAGCATTGTAGAATGGTGAAAAACGAAAATCATACGCTTGAAAAATATTATTTACATTCATATACATATAGAGTTAGGATTGATAGTCGGGATTGATAACGGTGAACTAATTGTGATGTTAAAGGATATGACGCTAATTAGACAATTTCATACGAAAACATATAAATTTAGGTAAATCGTAATTTTCTCACAAGACCTAGAGAAAGAACCTTAACTAAAGCACAAATACAACAAACAATCATGAGAATTCATGAAAAAAATATCAAAAGGACCGAATTCATATTGATAGTAGCGAATACAATAAAACACATATGAACACACCAAATGTGTGATGACTTTATGAAAAAATTATCAAAACGACTGAACTCATATTGACATGAATGAGTAGAACTACACATAGACACCAACTATGTGATGATAGTAGAAAGCATATACCAAGAAACACATAGCTCCAACGATTAAGTACCATATATACAAAGAAGAGAAGAAAGAGTCGATGTTTGTTGATATTTTCTTCCATTTATTTATCTTTATTAAATAAGAAACTAAGAAATCGAGAGATAGTTTTCGATTTATATTTGACTTTTTGATATATAAAACCTAACTAATATTTAAAATAGATATGATATTGCTAAAACCTTACCAAATATTACGCGGGTCATGATTGACATTACTTTTTTTTACTGAATAGATTTTTTCATTTCATAACTGATAAATTACATTAAGATAGCAGGTAGAAGGGCAACAAGCTGCGCCGCCATCTCTTTTTGAATCGCAAACCCTAGTCTACTGAAAACAAACTGCTGCCCCTTTGGGCTTGAAATATTGTTGTGGATAACACGTTGGATCCTGTTCAGGAAACAAACAGTTTTCGGCGCTAAAGAGCAAATGTATCAAAAGCCAAGAGAACAAAGACGTGTTGATTATCTTTACAGGCACTAGCATGCTTTCCGACTTTCTTTAACTCGGCCCTCATCATGGCTTGCCCAGCCACAAAACCATTACGCCAAACCTGCCTAGATTAGACACACCCTTTAACGTCCACACAAGCATGTTTCCCACTTAAAAATACAACACGAAAATAATCATATATTTGGCTGTCATTGTAACTCATTTAATTAAATATGTTGACTCACCAATACGTTTTATTAAATAGGTCGACCTACACACACATGTAAACCACTTTTAATAATCCAATAACCTGATTAACAAGTTCACAACCTTTTTTTTTTGGGAAGATGACTTTTTTTTTTAACCGGAAACTTAATTATCACCCATCAACCCGACACAATACGAATCGAATCGAAAATGTAATAAAAGAAAGAGTAAATTACTATTTGAGTCCCTGTGTTTTGGTCGTTTTAACTAGTTGAATCCAAAACGAAAATGTTTAACTATCTGAGCACCTGATTTTTCAATTTGTAACCATCTGAGTCCAATTTACTAACTTGGTTAGATTTTCTCAGTTAGTTTTCATGAAATGACGAAAATACCCTTATTTTATATTTTATTATTATTATTATTATTATTATTATTATTATATATGTATGTATGCACACATAGAATGATCGAATTGCAGATCTTGACCCCTCACTGCACCACCTCACAACCACCACTACACCACCTCACAACCATCACGAACACCATTAAACCTCACATCGCCACAAGACACCGCCCCAAAACCCTCAACAACAACAGAACTCTGATCAAAGAGGAAGAGATGATATTGGTTTTTACCTTCTTAATCAGATCCGGTCTGATTTGTACAACAACCGTCATCACCACCGTGACCCGCCATTGCCACGACCACCGCCGCCTCCTTCATTTCTTCTCCGCCTCTTTCTCTCACTTCGAGCTCTCTCTTTGTTCTCCTCTTTTCTTTCTAGCTCTCTTCTTCTTTCTCTCGGTCACTCTCTCTCTGGCCTATTTACAGTATGATATGTGTGTTGGAAGTGTTGGGTATTTTATATTGACGTCACCATTAGTTGCTTGATTGTTCATCAATGGAGGATAATAATATTGGGGGTTAGGGTTTTGGTTTGGAATCTGATGATGTTAATATTGTAGAGAGAGAATAAGAGGGATGATATGATTAAAAAGGGGATAAATTGACAAATATGCCCCTCACGTGGGGTGCACGTGGGGGGGGGGGACTTAACTGAGATTCTAACCAACGTTACGTTTTTGGACTCAAAGGGTTATATTTGGGAAACTAAAGTGCTCAGGTAGTTAAACATTTTCATTTTGGATTTAACTAGTTAAAACGACCAAAACACAGGGACTCAAATAGTAATTTACTCTAAAAGAAAGTATTGAACCAAAAGTAGAAACCACAAAATACTTTAGTACCATTATTCACAACCCACTAAAAAACTGAAACTAGCAAAAAGAGGAGTGAACATAGACTTCCAATCTCCTGTATAAATAACCTCACAACACACAAATCACGGATTCGTTCTACTCTCTCCTTCCTACCTATCTATCACTGGATCGAGATCTTCACCATGGAACCCAACTCTAATCGATTATTATTATCAGTTATCTTCACAACACTCATCTTATTAATATCATCTGCTCAATCATTCTATCTTCCAGGCGTCGCTCCCCGTGATTTTCAAAGAGTACGTATTCCCACACTCCTCATTCAGATCTACATGTACCTTATTATTATTATTATTTGTTATGGATTAAGTAGCTATAATAGGCATTTATGTTGTGTTTAGCTCCAATGATTTCTTGATTTGTACAGATCGATGTTCAATAGTTGAATCTAGGGTTGTAGGTTTGAGGAAATTGTTATAATTGTGGATCTGTAGCGTATGCAGTGTTTGTGCTTGTAGATCTAATTAGTTGAGTCTACTTTGTGTAATGCTTGAGAATGATTTTGTTATTTACTTATTTTTGTTTTAAGACTGCTAGTTGCTTGCTTAATGCCAGATTTGTTTAAGTTGACTCTAGTTTGTGTAATGCTGAGGAATGATATTAGTTATATTTGTCAGGGGACTGTGCTGGTTGATTGCCTGGTGTTAGATTTATGTTATTATTGACGAAAGGACACACAGATGTTGTTTATATAGTTTGTGATATGCTTGAAATGATAATGTGGTGGTTGAATTTGAATTTGTACTGTGGATGGGAAAGTCGCTCATTTGTGAAGTACATATCGGTTGAGTGGTAATTTATGATTTTTATGGTTAGAAATAGTAAAGATTTCTAGATATGGTTGGAACTTGATGGTGTTAGGGTTTGCAAATAGGCGTAAATATGTAACTGGCTAGCATGTTTTCTGTTTGTATTGTGTAACCGATGTTAAATAGTGATTCTAACAAAGTAACAAGACCATAGTTACCTAATTCGCGGTTAGCTCGGGTACGTGGTTTGCTAGTGGGGGCGTATTCGGTACGGAGGGGTAGGTTCATTTCAGTACGAAACGGTACTGTGTACGATGGAGTCTGGTTCGGTTTACCCAAACTATAACAGAGATTACCAAATTCATTAATCGACATTACCAAATTCGAAAAGTTTCTAATTTGGTAGAAATTGGAATGTATTTATTATACATGTTCCTGGATTTTATTGCTTACAGTGTGAACACGAATTTGGAACACTTGTATTAAATTCGCGAATTGGGGACGAAATGGAGATTTGGATCGAAATTGTGTTCCATATGGTACAGTTCGTTCCAATTCGAAAATCGCGGCTCTTGAAGTGAATTTGGTAACTATGAACAAGACCCCTTATACTAATAGATTAGCAAATTGACTAGAGCATCTGATGAATGATACAAAAACTATTATGAGCTTAAGGAACCTAAATGTGTCATTCTTTTAATTGTCGTTCTTTATTTACTGCTGTTCTTGCCCCAGTTATCTTTGTTATAAGGTGTGTAATCAACTAGGTGCTTCAATTATATGTATTCTAGTGGATCTGAAATTGTTTGACCATGGTCATTGTATATCTTAATTTTCGTGTATCTTGTGGTATCTTTGTCCAGTAATATTGATGATCATCGGTTACTTATTAACGAATTGTTCATCTGCTTACCAGGGTGATCCTCTTCAAGTTAAAGTCAACAAGCTTTCTTCTACAAAAACACAGCTTCCATATGAATACTATTACTTGAGCTATTGTAAGCCTAAGCACATTCAAAACAGTGCTGAAAATCTGGGAGAGGTGCTAAGAGGTGACCGCATTGAGAATTCAGTATACACGGTGAGGTCAAAGTGACCGCTGTTATATTATCAAACATCATTTTTAATCATGTGCATTATATATTTATAATATAATTTTTCTGATATCTTCTGTTTTAGTTTTCTATGAGAGAGGAACAACCATGCAAAGTCGGTTGCCGGGTAAAGCTTGATGCTGGATCTGCAAAAAAATTTAAAGAAAACATTGATGATGAGTACCGGTTAACATGTATGTCACTCTATTATCCCACAACAGTTTTAAAGTTTTCCGCGTTGAGATTTTTTAGAACGAATGTTCCATTGTTTGAATAGATACAATGACTAGTCTTTATTGTTTGTTTGATTTGTACTCTTCAATGCAGGATTTTGGATAACCTCCCAGTTGCTGTTCTTAGACAAAGACGGGATGGTGGTCAATCAAAAACTTATGAGCACGGTTTTCGTGTCGGTTTTAAAGGAAATTATGCCGGGGTGAGTTTGATAGTAGAAACGACTGAAACGTAATTAAATGCTCTCTAGTTTGATATAGAACACCATGAGTTAATTTCTTATTTACTTCTTCAGAGCAAAGAGGAAAAGTATTTCATCAATAATCATCTCAGCTTTAGAGTTATGTATCACAAAGATCTTGAGACTGATTCTGCTCGAATTGTCGGGTTCGAAGTTACTCCAAACAGGTAATTTTGCAATTTCTTTTTATTCCTTATTTAGCCATAATAAAGTCTTAGCTTAATTATAATTTGTCTTTATAAATTGATTGATTCTCTTTGCTAACAGTATCAATCACGAGTATAAAGATTGGGATGAAAAGAACCCACAGCTCACGACCTGCAACCAAAATACCAAAAATATTATTCAAGGAAGCACTGTACCTCAAGAAGTTGATACAGGCAAAGAAGTCGTATTCACATATGATGTTACTTTCCAGGTACTATTTAGTAAAACCATACATCTTGTCCTTACACTATACAATTAGAATAACAAATACTCGTAACGCTATTTCTCATCATCTTAATTTTTACAGGAGAGTGATATCAAATGGGCTTCACGTTGGGACACGTACCTCCTTATGAATGATGATCAAATCCATTGGTTTTCTATAATAAACTCCTTGATGATAGTCCTTTTTCTTTCAGGAATGGTAGCCATGATCATGATGAGAACACTTTACAGAGATATTGCAAACTATAATCAATTAGACACACAAGATGAAGCTCAAGAAGAAACCGGGTGGAAACTTGTTCATGGAGATGTCTTTAGGGCTCCGGAATATTTTGGATTGCTCTCTGTTTATGTCGGGACGGGTGTACAACTATTTGGAATGACACTTGTCACCATGATATTTGCATCTCTTGGGTTCTTATCACCATCCAACCGTGGCGGCCTTATGACTGCCCTGGTTCTTTTATGGGTATTCATGGGATTATTCGGTGGTTATGCTTCAGCAAGAATATACAAAATGTTCAAGGGCACAGAGTGGAAAAAGAACACGTTAAAAACATCCTTCATGTTTCCTGGTATTTTGTTTGCAATTTTCTTCATTCTGAATGCATTGATTTGGGGAGAGAAGTCGTCTGGAGCAGTACCGTTTGGAACCATGATTGCTCTAGTTTGCTTATGGTTTGGGATATCCGTCCCGCTAGTTTTCGTGGGCAGTTACTTGGGTTTCAAGAAACCCACAATCGAAGATCCAGTGAAAACAAACAAAATCCCAAGACAAGTACCTGAGCAAGCTTGGTACATGAAACCCGTGTTCTCAATTCTGATCGGTGGAATCCTTCCTTTTGGAGCGGTTTTTATTGAGCTATTCTTCATCTTGACATCCATATGGCTGAACCAGTTTTACTACATATTCGGGTTTCTTTTCATCGTGTTTGTGATCTTGATCATTACGTGCGCAGAGATAACAGTCGTGCTCTGCTACTTCCAGTTATGCAGCGAAGACTACCATTGGTGGTGGCGGGCATATTTGACAGCTGGCTCATCTGCACTGTACCTTTTTCTCTACTCAGTCTTTTACTTTTTCACCAAACTGGAAATCACAAAGCTTGTGTCGGGTGCTCTCTACTTCGGGTACATGTTGATTGCTTCTTATGCTTTCTTTGTGTTGACGGGTACAATCGGTTTCTATGCTTGTCTGTGGTTTGTGCGCAAGATATACTCGTCTGTGAAGATAGACTGATAAAGCCGGAGCTCAAAAATAGAATCGAGTGGCATGCGATAGAAGGAAACAGTGTAGAGGCGAGTTCAGTCAAGTTCATCGTGTATCTTTGGTTACGCGACTATGAAGAAACGCATACTTTTTTTTAGAAAAATTTCAAGCCTGTAAAACGACTTTGTATGATTGGCTTAGTTTCTAGTATATGTTATTTTTTAATACTGAATTTTTGTATGTTATATGAATTGCATTTATCTTATAGCATTTGTTGTGTTGTTTTACTAATCAATTCTACTCATAAGACGCTTTGGTTCATTTATTTACACGCATCCATCTTCTAGTGTGTTTACATTTTACAGCGACAACAGAATAACAAATTGCTTCTACATTGTAAACACAAATTACAAAAGCCATTTAACTTCAAATAACACATACAGGTCAACTAAATTTCTATTAATCAATGTCCTCGAAATGTGACCGATATTTAACAAAATCAAAATAAGAGAACCTATATAACATTCACATGAATTTGCATAGGGCGTGAAAAGAACACTAAATTATTACGATAACAAAAAACATCAAATTTAAATCTTTTTATTTTTATTTTTATTAATGATTCATATTTTTAAATGTTAAAAAATCATCAAATTACTTTTTCATATGGTTTTTAATAGGG
>JAUTDX010004697.1:0-33312 GCA_030844895.1 Ambrosia x helenae
CCCCCCCCCCCCCCTCTAAACCACCACCACCACACCTTCCACCATCGACCTCAACCACCACCATCGACCTGCAACCGACCTGCAAACCACCACCACCGACCTGCAACTGACCTGCAACCACCACCACCGACCTGCAACCACCACCACCGACCTGCAACCACCACCATCGACCTGCAACCGACCTCAACCACCACCATCGAACTGCAACTGACCTGCAACCACCACCATCGACCTCAATAACCCCCCCCCCCAATCGACCACCAATTGACCACCTACCACCACCATCGACCTCAATAACCCCCAATCGACCTGCAACCACCACCATCGACCTCAATAACCCCAATCAACCCCCAATCGGCGCTCGTTTTCCGGTGGCTGTTTCTACGATTGCTACCCCATTAGTTTCTAGGGTTTAGATGGAAATATTTTTTGTTTTTAGGGTTTACTGAAAATAAAAGGGTCATCCGTCAGTTTGGATGGGTTTTATTAGTGGTGGGAGGTGTTTTATTGATGGTGGAAGGTGTTTTATTGGTGATGGAGGGTGATGTCCTCGTGGACGGTGAAGGGTGGCGGTGGACGGTGAAGGGCGGGTGGTGGTGGTGGATGGTGAAGGGTGGTGGTGGTGGGGTGGGTCTGCCAGTAGAAGAAGGAAGGAAAGGGGGTTGGGGTGGGGGGATTTATAAACTTTAAAATAATAATAATAATAAGTTTCAAAAAATGTCCCAAATTTTTGGTTTTTACAATTTGGCCACGAAGACTAACCAGGTTAGACCTCCGTTAGTTTGGGGGTGATGGAACAAACTAAGTTGAATGTTGGGAGTGCTATTGGCCAAAATGAAAGTTTGGAGTATTTAAATCCATTTTCCCTAAATAATATTCATCATTTTATGTTATCTTCCATCCTTCCAAAGCTAGTAATATTCATATTTTTTAAAAACCCATGAATAATATTATTGTTTCTCTAATAAAATCAAGATTTTCAAATCAATTTTTAGTTGATTTTTAATTACCAAAACATATATACATACATACTCACGGCTATACATAAATATACATTTATCTTCAAGTTTTTCATCCATTAATCTTAGTACATTGGTGTATTATCTCTTGAATATTAAATATTAGATGATGCAATATCAAATTCAAGTTCAAACATTCAACATATTCACACACACAGAGCATTCATACACACACACACACCTACGACACACATACACCTATCTCTCTTTCATTTTTGTAAAAACCATTTGATAAAACTTTAAATTTTCAGATTTGTGTGAAAGTTTTAAGATGAGGAATGAACAAGAATAAAAAATAATGGTCTGTTTGGTATGGGGTAATGGAATGGATGAGGGAATGGAATGGAGAAGGTAATGGAATGGACAAGGGAATGAAATGGATGATTATCATTCCATGGTCTTGTTTGGTTACACATAAGAATGAAATGAATCATTACTTTGTATTGTTTGGTATGAACGAAAAGACAAAGGAATAAAATCAGCGGTGGTGAGTGGTGGTGATGGCTGTTGGCAGCGGGTGCCAGCGACGTTGGTTGGTGGTGGTAGAGGTAGTGGTGGTCGATGGCGGCGTCTGGTGGTGATAGTAGCGGTGACAGTGGTCGGTGGCGGAGGGTCGGGACAAGGAGTGACGGCGACAGTGAGTGGTTGCGGCGACGGTTGGCGGTGGTGGTCGGTGGGTGGCGATTGTCGGTGACGGAGAGTGTCGGTGGTGGCGGTCGGTGCTTGGTGGTAAGTGGTGGCGGTTGGCGGTGGGTGGTGGTGGTCGACGATGGTGGTGGTGGTCGGTGATGGCGGTAGTCGGTGGGTGGCGATGGTCGGTGACGGAGAGTGGTGGCGGTGGTCGGTGACGGTGGGTGGTGACGGTCGGTGGTGGTGGTGGTGGTGGTGGTGGACGCTAGTGGTAGAGGTGGGTGGTGGTGGTGGTGGTGGTGGTCAGTGGTGATGAAGAGTGACAGAGGGAATGGAATGGAAAAAAAAAACAGGGGGGTTGGATGGAATGAATATGGTGGGTTTTAGATGGAATGGAATGGAGGAGGTAATGGATGATTCCATTACCTTGACCAACCAAACACCTTTTTTTCCATTCCGTCGTAATGCTCCATTCCATTCCGCCTCTCATTCCTGCGTACCAAACGCTACCTAAGGGTTTTGTCATACCTCAAATATCTTTGAATAGGTAAGAGAAAAACACTTGTTATCTTTAAAATGCCTGTTCCATTGCTCAAATCTTCAAAATTATAATAAACTTTGATGGTTTTCTTAGGGTTTAGTGATTGAGAGAGAGAGAAAGTGTAAAGAGAGAGAGAGAGAGAGAGAGAGAGAGAGAGAGAGTGTGTGGTGGCAGATGGTTATGATGGTGAGGGTGGTTGAGAGAGTGAATGTGAATGGTGAAGGTAAAAGGGTTAGGAGTGCAAAAGATTAAATAGCAATCATCATGGGTGATGATTCAACATTCTAGGCTTTGTTGTGCTGCCTCTATTCTCCACACATACACATATATAGCCTACATGAGTTGTCTTAGTATAATATTATATTATTAAGTGGGTATTACATGTTAATTAGCGGGTATATTACTAGTTAACGCAGTACACCCTCCTAATTGTTTTAAATACCCGACACACCCACAAATAATTTTTTTAACTCAAAACATAATATTTTACAAGTCGAGTTAATATTAGGTGTTATTTGGTGTAAAAACGTCAAATTTTCATATGATGTGTGCGCAGTTTGCGTAGTATTGCGCATTGCGACTAAAAATCACAATTTTTGGTTTTTAATTTATTTCACCATATTTTCAACTAAATATGATTAGAAATATTATTTCAAACATATATTTTAAATTCTGTAGTTTAAATATTAACCGGGTCATCACCAACGATCGCTTTTGCGCGCAAAATCGCTACGCGACAAAGTATTAACTATGACACTTCTAGTCATATTTTAACATATAAAATAAGCTTTTGGACTTAAAATTCACTTTATTACTTCAAACATTATTTTTAAACATATGCTTAACTTCACATAAGTACGGTTAATTTTCTGCTAAATCGCCAGATGTCACAAGTCATACCTAGTTGCTTTACGAGGTAGATTGCTATATGGACTTCAAGTCTGCTTAATGTCAAAACTCAAAACCTTAACATGCCAAATAATGTATGGTAATGAAAATATTATAAAAAGTAAAATAGTTATCACCGACATATAGTATATTTCTTTAGACTACCTCCAATGCATCTTTGGAGTGATGCCCTTGGAGGCACTTGCAAGCCCTTATCATTGGGAAAGTTTGTCCACCATGTGCCCTTAGCCTCCATGCCCTTCTATAAGGGCTTTGTTTTAATTGGTTTTTGCAAATGTGGTGGGCCCAAGTAAAAAAAGTTTTATTTGAATATTGTGTGTAGTTATTAGGTGATGAGGTGGAAATTATGAAGGGTAAGGATATTTATAGGGTTGGAGATGAAATAATGGTTTTTAAAAATTGTAGGGATATGATGTGGCAGATGACGTGTCAGCTAAGGGAACTTAAGGGCGCACGTAGCATTAATGATAGTCTTATAACCACAAATAAAAGGGTAACATGTAATGCAACACATATATAACGACTAATAACTAATGAAACATGGGGCAGTATTTGTAATGTTTTCTTCTAATTTTACTAGCTCATTTATGTGATATGTTAGATATTATTATAATGTTAGGCATACCACGTATGAGCAAAATAGAACATTGTTCTCAACCAACAAAGAACAAAATTCAACACTTCCGATGTCAAAGAACTAATCCATAAGATAATCTTGAATTTGGTTATGGCGAGGCGGTGGAATTATCCTATATATTAGTTTTAGGATGTTGATGAATAGTATTGTGTATGATGTTTTCTAAGCTATTTAGCAGTTGTTCTGTTATTTGATCAAAGTAACTTTCAGTCCAATTGGTATGCTTCTGTGGTTATGTTAGTTATGCCTGGTTTCGAATCACGGGGCTTAAATTTTTTTTTCTCCCTGATTTAATTATTATTGTTTTTTTGCTTGCCTGTTATCCTGCATGGCACCAAAATTGTCCATTTTTCATCCAACCCACTTGTACACCATTACCCCTATCCTCTACATGTCTTCATCATTCTCTTTCTCTCTCTCTCTCCTTTTCTTCATCTTCTCACCTGCAGCATTATTATCCATTTATTCCCCTTCTCCTTCTCTCTCTATCTTTCTCCCATCTCTACCCCCCTCTCACACACACATATAAATAACCCTTTCAAAACCTGCACATGACAGGTGTTTATCAACCAGTTAGAAAATAAAGAAAGAGGGATAGATAGAAACTGAAGAGAAAGATGTGGCGATATGTGCATCACTGACGATAGGAAGATCTGAAGGCATCACCGTTTGTGGATCTCAACACGACCATCGCTGTCAATTTATTCGGTACTTTCACTTGAATTTGGGAATAAAATAGTAAGTTTATGAAAACTCATGTCTCATAATTTTAGTAACTATTAATAGCGGCAAGCATATGTTTGATTATGGATTGTGATTATGTTTATTATCTTGTAGGGATGGAAATAAGAGGAAAGTCTTGGCAAGGATCCAAGGTTATGTGTTTGGTATTTTGGTGATCCAAGGTTATGTGTTTGGTATTTTGGTGTGACTTTATATGCGGCGGTTCGCTTTTTGGAGCGGGTGCAGAAGGTTATGTGTTTGGATCCACAGTGACTCGCAGAGGCCGAGGAACCAAGGGTTTGTATTTAGTATAATAGGCTTTGCGATTCAAAAAGGGATAGCGGCACAATTTGTTGCTCGCTTACCCATTATCCAGATGTAACTTGGTTTTTATTGTGGAATGAAAAAGTAAAAAAAAAACTACCTCTTCAAAATCTAATAATTAGACACGTGGTCTTACTATACCTGCATATGTGTTTGTTGATTTCTTGTGTGACTTCATTTACATCTTCAAAGTTAAATATATATTTATGTAACAAAGATCGATCAATATTGCATCACCATTACAACTCCAATCAACAAACATGACCTACGTCTGTCTAAATCCACCAACAGTCGAGGGAGAAATTCTAAAAAATTTCTAAGTACGGCCTATTTCTCATCTTATAAAATTTGCACATGCCAAATCTGTTTCAAAAATATGATATACAACTTTCGAAACAGAAGCCCAGATCTAAGATAGAGAGGTATTTGCAAAGGTAAATTAAATAGACAAGAAAGCAGTTTAAATATTTTGTTCTTATTGTCACACACCATTTATTTTTTATAGTAATTATCCTATATATTAGTTCCTATATATTAGTTTTAGGATGTTGATGAATAGCATTTTTATACATTAATTTATCAAAATTAGAAATATATGGTTCCAAAGCTGTAGGTAAAGTACCTTTAAATGTATTATTTCAACTATGTAATTAACCACTTGTATCTTGAGTGTGTAGTTAGTGGAGCAAGGGAAGGACGGACGATCAAATACATATGTTTGAGCCGAATCTTTGTCAATGGTGGTGGTTAGGTATATGCATATTTGCTTCCTACATTTCTTTAATTGAAGGGTATTTTAGTCTTTTCACAAAAAATATTATGGATAAATAATATGAATGATATATTTTGGCTGCGTTGTTGATTATATGGTGGTCTATTGGCTTCACCTGTTCTTATTGAACAAAAAGTAGAACATGATTGCATAAAAAGGCCTATTTTCTATAGTATGAATGCCGTATTTTAGCAATATCATGTTGTCGTTTGGTAGTGGTCATGATGTGGTATTAGTAATATGTTGGCGCGGTAGTCGCCAAATAAAAAAATGAACCAAATGGTTATATGTTATTACAATATTGGAGGTGCAATTGAGGTAGAAATATCATCTGACAACCTACAAAGTTGAAGTAGTTTAGGGACTTATATATAATCCTATAGAAGTACACATGTTAGGTAGCCTAATATTTATTGTTTTAGTAAATGTAGAATTTATGAGTAATGGAAGTCATCTAACCAACTACTCATTTTGCTTCTGTGACATGACATTTTTCTATTGCCTCTTATTCTGAGATTGACGAGCAGATATGGAAGTTCCTTAGAGCTTGATAAAACAAGGCACTAAAAAAACCTAGAGCTTAGGCAAACTACAATATAATATTAAACAGGTGAATGATTTGCCTTTTCATTAATACCTAAATGAATTTAGTGATTTGGTGATAATATTATGTTGTTCTACGATTTATCTAAATGGCTTTTGCGCTTCCTAATTGCATATTAACATTTTGACTTTGTAGCATGTGTTATAAAGTATAACTTCTCATATTTCTATCAGAACCTTTGTGAAGACTTTGCTTGATCGCTTTTGAAAGCTTCGAAGGATGGGCGTTTACAAGTGCTAGACATCATTTTGATTCAACTTTAAGAACACTCGTTTTTTATTAAATAATGTGCTTAAGTACTGGTTCGAACTATGTTTTATGGTTTTCTAGGGTAATCTGACTTTATGATTGGTATATATGGATTCCATCACTTTCCTTTAGAGAAATCGATAGTGAATTTGACGAGAGGAAATGGCTTTGCATCTTTAGGATGTCAAGGCGTGCAACGCACGCCATTCAATACCACTAGTTAAATTTGAATGATGGAGAAGAGAATGAGTTTCAGAGCTAAAAGTACAATTAAGATTGTACAATCCTTATAAACGAGTTTTGGTATACATCATCATGAGCAACAGAATACTAAACAACATCAACACAAGATGGGTCATGAATGTATAAATAACCAAAACAACTAAACAAGAATCTTGAAAGCAGAACATAATCTAAATAAGACTCCTAAAGAAAAGTATGAGAGTACGTGTCATTGTGTCAGGTCCTCCCCAAGACCGTCGTTCAGGTAGAAAAGTGGCTTATTGATGAAAAATTCTATGGTTTTCCATATTATTATTCACTTAATAGGACCATTCTGACACCAACCTGGTATGACCCATTACCTACATGCTTGTTTTGCAAGACTTAGTACTCAAAGATTGCATCATATACAAAATTGAATTGCTCCATGTATCTAAACAAGAAGATGAACATAATCCAAGGAAAAAATGAGAAAGAGGGAAGATGTTTTGTTTCAACATTTAGGCTCCATAGTGTTGGTTTTTGACATTCTTAGATGTATAACATGTTAATCCATATCTTAACTATTTCAATGGGTTGAAATAAGTTACTCATAATATATGAACATTGGTAGAGGATCTTGTAGGAAAATTGGTTTTTGTGAGAAGTATGAACAGGATTAAAAATTGACATGCCATCATGTTTTGGATTTAGGAATGATATTTTAGGTTGTTTTGGCTTGAAAAACACTAAACACAACAATTTAAAACACAATTCAATATATTATAGTCATTAAATTTAAAATACAGATAAAACACACTAGTAAACACTTGAAACACTCTGCTTAATGTTCTTGGCATAGTGTTTTTAAGTTTTAAGCCTAAAATACATTGTTTTCGGTTTTTAATTGTTATGGTTGGTGTTTTTCTAGGCAAAATAATCCAAAACATGATGAATAAGTTCAAAAAAGATGCATACATATCAATTTTTAATCCTTCTCACACTTCTCATAAAAACATATTTTCCTACAGGATCCCTACCCTATGGACATATAAGTTCAAAATAATAGTTAAGCAAGAGATAATTTTTGTATTACTGTTGTAGTTTCATTAAGAAGCCTAGTGTATTCACAGCTTTATGTCTTTATATCGTTAACCTAACCCATCCAAACCTATGGAAGCTGATCATTCCATATAGATGCTATCCATCGACAATATTAAATTTACAGAAAATTATCCTTTTTTTTTCAAAAGACCAAATATGTATTAAACTGAAGTACTGAACCCAAAAGTGCACAGCATAATAACCCAAAATAAAAATCCACCAAGCTAATGCAATTGTAGAATATGATCAAATAATTAAATGAAGCATGGAAAAGGAATCTGTGAGTTCCCAAATCGTTGGGTAGTATGAGGATGCTGAAACAAGGGATGCTACAAATGCCCCTTCTTCAGCATTGGTAATGCCATGTGATAATTTCTGAAACTATTAAAGATCACACAAAGCAAACAATAAAACCATGTTCCTAAGCAAAAAACATATCAACTACATCTCTAAATTAGCAGATTTATATGGTCGTCCATGTTGTTTTATGCTAAATCCTAAAATAGCTAAACTCAATAGCACATTATTGGTCACTATCTGGGTCAACTAGAGAAATTCCATGCTTGTTTCTTGATTATTTCCAAACTGTACATAATACATATACCCATGTTTACCCGACACAAACATAATACATACCCTCCCAACTTCCGCGGCCATTTAATAACTGCCTCTACTTATTAAATCTATTTGCAGCCTCTATTTGTACTTTTGTAGCCATTCAAACTTCAAATAGTCGCAAAGTAGTAATTAGTAAACATGTTTGAAATCAAAATATATAATCCCACATGCATCAAAACGCCTAAAAATTCAATCAAGAATCATGTACTCCTATTTTCATTTCATGTGTTGTTCTTGTCATGGTTTTAAAAAAAACGGTCGAGCTGCGACTCCAGGCGGTTCAGGGTGAAAAATGAGTCTGAGGCGGCGCCTCAGGGTTTATTTTTTATGTGCGCCTCAAAGGCCTGTGGCGGTAAGAAAAGGTGTGCCTTAGGGGGTTTTCAGGTATGCTTTTGATGTTTTAGACTTTTTGTGACATTGTCTTTTTATGTGTGTGATGTTTTAGACTTTTTGTGACATTGTCTTTTTATGTGTGTTTCTATGCTTTTGATGATGAAATAAGTTAGCATTTTAATTTCTATAAGATACATAACTTTTTCTATTTATTTTGAATTCCACCTCGGGCTTACACCTAGTGAGGCGAAGGGAAAACGTCTCGAGACTCGTTTCCGTACTTTTAAACTTGGTTCTTGTTTAAGAATGAGAAGAAGAGTATCATGTTTGATATGTATATGATCTTAAATTTTGTTTTTTTACATTTGGTTATCAATTTATCATTAAACCAGAGGCATGTTCATATAGATATGTCACATTTTTTTATTTTTCAGTAACGTAGATACTGGTTCATATACCAGCTTTTATTATTTTTATATAAATCCACATGTATAAAATATACATGAACTTCAAATTTATCTAATTTAACAAACAAATACTAAATTTTCAATTTACAGCTATCCATAATTAATAAAAGAAATAACAGAAGCTTCTAAATACTTTAACTAGAGCTTTTAAGAAATTACTATTACCATGACTATTGAAGAAGTTACAGAAATTATTAATAGGTGTGGCGGCGTAGCTTGTTGCCCGTCTATCTTCTATTTTGATGTAACTTGACATGTTTTAAGAAATGAAATGAAACTACAAAACATGCACACACACAAAAAAATATATATAGGCAAAAGAACTGCAGGTGGAAATTTTTTTAAAATAAAATATAGAATAACTTAGATTCAGTTCTAGAAACATGAGGTGATTCAAAATTGAAGGGCTTACCAAATATGAAGTGATGGAAGTTATGAGTCCAAATCATCTTGAAATTTGAACACCATCTCATGTTGAATAAATAGAGTACCTGAAGTATCTCCAAGCTATTGGTTCATACATTGCTTTAATGCTTCTAAAGCCTTATGTTTCCTCTTCTTCAAAATAAACAGTTTACCTTCGTTATAAATACTTAAATCTCGTTGATCAAGCAAAAGTAGTGTTTCCCTATAGGGGTATACACAAAATGAAAACTTAACTACATCAAACCCCAGATTGTGCTTAACGATGCGTTTTGAGCATGACTCATAAACAAAAAGTTGTCTATGACGATCATCTTTAATAATTTCAATAATAGGTTCACCTGTCTTCTTAAATCCCTTTACCGATGCATGTGGTGTGTTAGCATTAAAAGTGAATTAACTTTGTAAACGAATTTGGAACCCCATCCTCCATCATCCATACACCGTAAACTTTATTATTGGTCTCTACATCGCATTCTAGCACAACAAGAGACTTCTTCAGCTTATAAACTGACAAATTATCTATAGACTGGTGTGCCAAACTATGTGGGAGGTTTACTTCTTTAAATTCTTCACTTGTCATATCAGATGAGATAATCAGATTATAAGATCTAAACCTACCATTAGTGGTAAATGTATCATTAGCAAGAAAATTAATAAACCCATTTACAACCACCAATGAACCAAATAATCGAATTGACTTACGAGGGAGACTTGTGCTATAAGGACGTCTCCAAGCCCCTGTGCTTAATGTAAAAACCACAACCTGCCAAGGGATGGCACTTACGCTTTCTGTATCTCGACCGCTTTTAACATATGTAACCTTCACAATCTCGGGGTCATTAGTCTCACGACAAACCCCAAAACCAGTATGAGTTTTATATATCCCAGCTCCCAGAGGCTCGTCATGCTCAACAATAGCAACAGCCTTTCTAATCGAAATATTCCAAATAACAAACACTTCTGTTTCAGATAAGAACAAACCTTGCAAGCACAATAAGCCATGGGAGCAGCCGACTACTGTAGAATATTTAACCATGTGAACCAATAGAGGAAGAGTTAGGGGATCTGTCTTCTGTTGAGGGAAGCTATCATCATCAACAACCGAATCATATTTGTTCTCGACTTTAATTCCCTGTTCATACCTTACAAGTAGATGTTGCACCTGCCCGCTGTAACCAGTAACAAAATGAGAGCTATTGATGAGAGACTTCCATGTTTTGGACACCAATCGGAATCTACTCAATGATTTCACAGGAACCCTTTTTCGGATTTCCTCTTGGATTCCTAAAGGCAACATATTGATTTTGACTTTGAATTCTGACGTTTTGAAGTTGTAGGGTTTATAGCCAGCGATATAATATGTTTTTGTTTCAGGCGATAACAGTGTAAAATCTAAACAACGTCGTACAACAAATAATGGGCTGGGATAATTTTTTATATACAAGTCTGGGCTGGTACTAAGAATAAAAGCTTGGAAGTTTGGTCAATCCAGATCCAGTTGAATTAATCATGAAGTTGGGCTAGTCTCATAAGTTAAAGAAGAAAATGTGTAATCTCAACTTAACTTTAATCTTTATGACATTCAAGCATTTGGTTGAACACTTCGTGTAGCGTTTACACTATAAAAATCCACGCACCTACTATACAATGATCGTCCACAATGATGGATGATAAGAGATTGTGATTATTTTATGAACTTGGATGTGTTATATTTATTTTTTCCAATATAGAAACCAGCGAACTGGTAGCCCAGATGGTCCTCATATTTGCAATAAGACTTGTATATGTGTGTGTGATAATAAGCCCAGGATCGAACCTCTACCCAAACGTTTTTGTTTTTTTGTCTACGGCCCGTAGAGGTCTATACGACCCGTAGGCAAAAAATTATTCATCCATCACACCCAAATTGATCCCCAAATTAATCAGAAGTTACCTACGGCTCGTAGAGCCCTATACGGGCCGTAGAGGGGATGCAATCATTGGTACTCAGAACTGAAACCTCGTACCTCGTTTTCATGTTTGCCTACGGGCCGTAGAGGCCTCTACGGCCCGTAGATTGTTTAAAAAGTGATCCCTACGGTCCGTAGAGGCCTCTACGGACCGTATAAGGTTGTGTGGATAAAATGCAAGGTTGTGTGAATATCCAGAGCCAAAAAAAATTCACAAATAACTTCATTTAGATAAATATTCTACTTTTTTTGAACAAAAAAATGCAATTAACTTGCTTCTCTATCATTCTCTCTCTCTTTTTTTTCATTTGGGTAATACACCTTGTTTCTGGATACTATCTTTTTTTATATATAGAAAAGAATGAATTATCATTGTTATTATTTAGTCGTATTGTTAATTTAAAAAGGAGATACATTTTATGTATGTTGGTTAGTTGGTGTCAAACAAAGAACGGAGTCTGGGATAGGTGTAGATAACCAATATCTTGGGTCCTAAAAGAAAAGCAGACAACCAGTAATGATACTAGGAGGTGGGAAGCCGCTTTACATAATTGTATAGGTGAAGAACGAGAACTTCCCCCAATAGACAAAAAGATTCCGAGCACATATGGTCAAAGTATATCTTGTCTTTACCAGATCGGCTAACAAGTTTTGCACATATTCGCTGGTTCTTCAATTTGGGCTTTTTCGCTCTATATAGGGATTGTGGCGATAGCTGAGTGGCATTAATCTGGTCTAAGGTATGTGTGTATCATACCTTTGAATCAAATCCTGTTATTAAGAGGAGAATAAGTAGGCATTGATAGCTTGAGTTTGAATGTCCTAAAAGTTTTTAGAAATCAAGAGAGGATTTGTTACATAATGTTATACAGAGGGAAAATCATGTTTCACTTTCATCTATTTTTGGTGTTCATCTATTTTAGTGGAGCAAGGGAAAGACGGATGACCAAATACATATGTTTGAGCCGAATCTTTGTCAATGGTGGTGGTTAGGTAATTGCATACTTGCTTCCTACATCTCTTTAATTAATGGTATTTTAGTCTTTTTACAAAAAATATTATGGATAAATAATATGAATAATATATTTTGGCCACGTTGTTGATTATATGGTGGTCTAATGGCTTCTCCTATTCTTATTGAACAAAAAGTAGAACATGATTGCATAAAAAGGCCTATTTTCTATAGTATAAATGTCATATTTGGCAATATCGCGTTGTCGTTTGGTAGTGGTTACATGATGTGGTATTAGTAATATGTTAAATAAATAAATGAACCAAATGGTTATATGTTATTACAATATTGGAGGTGCAATTGAGGTAGAAATATCATCTGACAATATTAGTTTCAAAACAATATTTGTGATATATGTTTGTTTCTTTAGAACAATGTAATTTTTATGTAGAAAAATTTAATGTTATGTAATTTGAATGATAAATTTATGTATCCATAACATATTTTGTGTTTAAAAGAACAAAATACAATTCAATTCTCATGACTATATAAATATAAAAAAATATTAAACTCTTTTTTACACAATACATATCCATTCTTAACTATTTAGTAGAAAAGATATCGTTTGCACATATTTTATAAATTTTGTGTTATTCAAAAGGTTTGGTAAACATCTGTTGCATAAAATGGTTTTAGTCAACATATGTTAAATGAAATCTGTTTTACCAACAGACTTTTTAAAGTTGGAGATCTTTCAAAAAATTTAAATAGTATATTGTAAATCAACATCTGTTGTCGTAGTGTCTTTGTCATTCGTAACATTTGTTTTCAACAGAAGTTGTAGCAACAAAGTTGTATGATAGTAGTGGTTTGAAAGCGTTCTGTAACAGATGCTTGTACCGTTTTAACAAATCAATTTGTGAATTCTATTTATCGTGTTAACAATTAAGTTACACCTTTGTTATTCAACATTTTTAGAAGATTTACATTAGTTATTGCATTAGGACATTTAAACAGCATTCAAATATTAGTTTAAGATTGGAGAAGGTTAAAAGTAGATACAAAATAAGAATTAGATACAGTAAGCATAACATTACAAAAGCAAAGTTTAGTGTCCATTGTTCAATATAAAATATAACAATTTTCAAATGTTAGGCTCCACCATGTTAAGAATGAGAAGTTGTCTTGATTTTATTATCAAGAGTAGAGGGTATCACCTTTTTTATGTGATTATCTTTTATAAAAGTAGCTCAATCCTTCAACACATATCTCTTCTTATCACCATTCTTCTCAGACTTAACAGGTAACGATTTTTCATCTCCGGTTAAGTTCTGAATTTTGATTGGTTTCAACTTCCTTTTCAGTTATGCTGATTCTGCAAAATCATTTGGCAGTTGCTGCAATGATCATTTTATCATATCAATTCTCAGGTTATATATTTAATATAATTAAAATAAAAATTATAATTAAAATTAAACATAAGTAATTACAATGGATACACTACCATTCTATTTTCATGTGCAATACGAGTGAACTTAATCACATCATTAACGTTTTCAACTAAATTATCCTTCTTTTGTTCTTTAGACTGTTTTTGTTGCTTCAAACTTGACTCAGCATCATCTGTAGGTCCTTTTTTACTAGATTTGTTGACTTCTTGGAAAGTTCTTTCTTACTGCAGTTGTTACACAATTTTAGTTAACAATGTATAAAAGTAATTTAGTAGTCACCATTTTAAATATCATAAATACCTGTTGACGTTGTTCTTGCTACTTTTATCTTGGCTCTTCATTCTTCAGTATTTGAGAATACTCAATCTTCAACTGAGTTTAGTTTCTATAAATTGTTAGTTGCCACGTGTTATCATCAAGAATCTTAAATATAAATGTATCAGCTAACTCCAACTCAAACCCTTCCAGAACATGAGTCCATCCTTGAGAACATAAGATTTATCCATCTTATCCAGTTTGGCGTTGAATGTTAATCCAATTGCCTTAATTTTGATGTTAGCTAGAATGTGTTTGCCTTCATAGATATTTTCTATAATCTGCTTTGGTACTGCCGGATAAGTGTATAGATATTCATTAAATAACCATAACATTTTCACCGTGTAATTTTACTTTATGAAGTAATAATACATTTCAATAGATTTTTATTTAACTTACCATTACTCCCAACTCATGGTGTTTGTTGACGCTATAAAATAACTTTTCCATTACTAAGCCTCAAAGTACGAAAATTTAATTGTTTTTGCATCAATCCATATAAAAAACAATAGAGTGAATTTTTTGAGTTGTAGTTCCATCACAATGTTTATCCAGCAGTTTGTAAAGACAACTTTGTTAGGTCTTTTTCTCAACCATAAGTTCCATGCTTTGGCATTTTTGACCTTTATGTAGGCTTGCATTCTTGTCCCCAAAATTGTTTTGCAAAATCAGTTGGTATTTCTTACAAATAATATGTTTTCTCGTAAATATATCCTTTGTTATAAATATTTGTCACAGATGAACATTGAACATCATTTTTCACTTGAAATTCATACCAATTTAAACGAATTAATTTCGTTTAACGTCTTTATAAATGACAAATTCATGATGGTAACCTGTCAATTATGTTTAAAATAATCAAATTTTTTATAACAAGCACATTCTGTTTTCACTCATATTGTAATAATAATAACTTGATGGATTAAAATGTCTTATAGCACTCTATTTTATAGAAATATATAAGTAACAATCATCATACCAAATGTTCAATAACAGATAGCAAAGATTAAGACATGTTCAAAGGTTATTCTTATAAATTTCTAATTTTTATGTTTTGAAGTAAATACTACAATTAGATATGAATAAGTTATTATGAGAGTCAATTTATTTCCAAAAAAGAGCCATTCTTGGTCTAACAAATGATGTTGTTGATTCAATAAATGAAGAGTTGTTAAAAGATCTCCCTGGTGATTAAAAGATTTATCTTAGTTTAGATAGTTTATATGAATGTGAAGAAGAATTAGATAGTAATACATCCTATATCCTCCTGATGTGCTAAACTATTTACATTTATCTGGCTTATCGAACCTTAAATTAGTATTGAAAGTCGAAGCTCCAGTGATGTTACTTAGAAACATTGACCAGGCAAATGGATTGTGTAATGGAACACGCTTACAGGTGACGAAACTTGAAAAAGTTGTCATTGAAATAAAATTTATCACAGGTAGTAAAAGAATACCTGTCAAAATTGCTTGAAGGCATTTCTAGTTTCTCTGTGCTTTGCAATGACAATAAATAAAAGAAAGACTTTTTCAGCAAAACTCTTGATAGTAGCCATTTACAAATTTGTTCCTCAAGTTCATTAATGTAATTGTTAATGACGGTTTGTTTTAAAGAAAGGGTTTTCTTTAGTTCTGAAATGTCCTTTTTATATCCTTCAAGTATTTTGTTAAAATCATGTGCATCCTTACGATAAGATTGAATGTTGATTCTAGCACTCTCAAGTTGAACCTTGAGTTGCTTGTTCCCCTTAGTCAATCTATCACAAGTACCGCAATATTTATCACTACGCATGTCAGTAGTAGAATCAGAACTTACCGATTTAGGCGGATCTGTCATGGCGATCAATGCAAAGTGAGCCTCTTTCCTAGAAAAGAACTTTGAATAATCAATCATCGTGAAAGCATCATCCACTATGCATGATTTCATCGTCATCAAAAAGTCTGCTTCGGCTAGCAACTGTTCAATATCATCATCCAAAGAATTAATACTCGCTTCCGAATAAGCTCCACTTTCCGAATCAGAATAGACAGATTCTGGTTCATCAGAGACATCAGCAACGGAGTCTATAATAGTCCCTGAAACCTTCTCAACACTTGTATTTTCAACCTTCTCAGCAACAGAAACTTGAACTTCATCAACAATCTCCTCAATCACAACTTCAGACAATTTCTGAGATTCCAAAACATCTTCATCTATCACCGACTCCTGTAAAACCATCTCATTAGCAAGACATGCTACATTCCCACTTGTAATCTCCTAAACTCCCAATTGCATTGCAGTCCAATCCAATCGTAACCCTCATCCTTTTGAATTACCAAGGCCTGATTCTGGTTCTCATTTTGAGGTTGGCTGTTTGGTGTAGATTAGGAATAATGGTTCTGGTTGGGTTAGATGTAGTTTGAGTTTGAGTTTGGTTGGTTGTTGATGTTTGTCTAGATGAGGTATTTTGAGAGGTGTTTTGTCAGTTTTGGTAATTGTTTTGTCATGGATATTTGTTGTTGTTGTGGCTTTGGTAGGTAACCTGATTTTGTGATTGTCGGTTCTGATAGTTGGAGTTAAAGGGGTTTCTGTTACCTTGCTGCATCGGTTGAGTACACTCTCTCTTGAAATGACCTCTAGTACGACAGTTGAAACACGTTACCTTAGCTTTGTTGAAGCCATAGGTAGTATTTGGTGAGGTAGCAAGATCAGTTCTGCTGGTCTTCTTGATAAACTCAGTAGCTCTTAACATTACGCTTGCAAAAGCCCGTTGAATATCTATCAGTTCCATTTCTTCCTTATCTATCTGGGCATAATCTTCATTAGTCAGATTGTTGTTGCCTGTCTGACTTGTCACTAGCCCATTGTATAAAGCGACCATTGCTGAGACTAAAGCAATGTGTTGCTGTGCCACTTCAACAGTAACATTATTCATGTTGGAAGTTTCCAACACAATCAGACTTTGGCTTGAAGATGCTTGATTCATTGGAGGAGCATATTGTTGTTGTTGAGGTGTATTCATGGATGATGTATAACAAGCAGTAGACATCTGTGTTCGAGTTGGAATATAAGAGTTTGGTGTGTAAGTTGCTGTGTAGGTTGGTCCTAGTGCAAGATAATTGATTCGGTTTCTTGGTGGTTCAACAACATTCGAAACACAAGCTATATGAGGTGAAACATTTCCATCCACTGATTAACTAGACATAGAGGAAGATGATGAAGCATGATACAGCTCCGGGTTCTGTGGAAACTGTGCTCGTTTAGCTTTTCTCTTCTCCTCCATCTCTTTGTTCTCCAACTTTTGAATAAACTCATTGATTGTCCAATATGCATATGCATCCTTTTCTTTCAATACCTCAACATGTTGACTCGAATATGGAGGCAATGATTCAGCAAACTTTTCCACCAATTCAGTCATTGGAATCTTGATATCATAGTTTGACAACTCTAATAATAAATGATAATATCTTGTAACAAGTTCTTTTAGAGTTTCCTTCCCAACATAACTGAAATTTTCAAACTCTTTCTACAACTCTTCCATTATGAGTCTTCTTGTCTTTTCATTTCCATCATGCCTGTTCTTTAGAACATCCCAGAGTTGCTTTGACGTAGTACACAATTCAAATTGATGCAATAAATCTATAGTCAATGCTTGAGATAGTTGTGAAAAGGCTTTCTTCTCAACAGCAAACTTTTTCTTCTCGTCTTCTTTCAACTCTTCAAGTGTAATTTGAATATCTGTGTTCTCAAGACATGGAGCAACGTATCCTTTTACGATCATTTCCAAGCTTCACTTCCTTCCAATCCCATACCCTCTAGATGAATCTTAAACTTCTTTTGCCACTGATAGTAATCTGACATGTCCAACAACTTAGGAGGACGATTCCCACTTCCCGATGATAAATCATTGATTAATGTGGTAATCGCATTAATAGTCTGAGACTGCACCGCTGCTGCTGCAACTCCCCAAAATTCATTCACTTGTTATTGTGGAGGTTGAGTCACTGGTGGTGGTGTTGAACTACTCATGGCAATGTAGTTGATCGGTTAAGATGACTGTGTGTTTGTCTTCTGAGAAGCCACTGCCCATGGATTCATGTAACATGCTGTTGTTGGGTTGTTGAAGGTCTAGGTGTCATAGGAAATCCTCCAATGTTGTCCATGATGCTCCGAATGAAAACACTTAGAAAAATTTCCAAAAACAGAAACAGGTCCAACCTTTGAAATCAAAACGTGGGTTCGAAAGTAGAATTGACTCTGGTTTGACCCCTGAAACAGACTCGAAAGAGGAAACTAACACCAGACTTGATTCGACCCTGACACAATACTCCTTCGACCTCCCGTATGGTCGAATGTAAGTCAACTGGTCGAATGAACACGCAACACACTTGAAAACATTTGGTTCGACCTAAAATCCCCCTGGTACGACCCAAAACCACTGATTCGACCCCAAAAACTCACACGTTGGACCTAACTCTCTCTGGTTCAACCCGACCCATTTGAAAACGATTATTCTTCAAAAATCAGTTATTTTGATCCAAATTTTTCAAAAGTTTAAGGATTTTGATGATCTTAATCAGGTTTTTCTTCGGATTTGATGGAGATCAACTTTATTGAATTAAAATTTTGATTTTATCCATGAAAACAAGTCAAAATCAATCAATCTCCATTAAAACTCAAAGTTTATACAAAACATAAAAATTTTAGATGATATGGATAAAAATCTGTTCGAAATCTATCAAATTGCAATTGTATGATCGAGATAAGCTCTGATACAACTTTGTAGAGGATCGGTTTTAATAAAAACGACTAGATGATCAAACAAGTGGAACAATTCAGGTGCGGAAACCCTAAATCGTATGCAATATGATAAAGATCAAATCAAAACAAGATCAAATCCTTTTCAATAAACATTTCATTCATAAACATTGTTGACTAAACCTTTTAGTTAGTGTTTACAATGAAATAATCCAGTTATAGAACTTTCCAGAACTCAGAGATAACACACACAATACTCTAATCAGAATGACCAACTATTAACATCAAAATAAAACTTAGACTATTTATACTTCTACACATTCGACCCCCGATAAGGTCGAATGAGCACCTTCGACTTTCACTCCAACTCGAACCAAACATACTGAACTTCAAAGCTTCCTTCGACCTTCCAAAAGGCTCTTTCGACCCCACGATCAACATAAAACTACCAAAAACACTAAATAGAGAATCCAAAAGCAATAAGTCCCATTTCGTGCACTTACAATAAGAATATTATTAAGATGGATTCAAACAACAGCAAATGGTCAGAAATGACAGAGGTTCAGAAACTCCTTTTGGAATGTTTTAAAGACGACAAAGAACATGAGTTTCTGGATGTAATTGAAGGTGCTACACAATTACTTGAACACCACATTTGGAAGATGGGCCTGAAAATCAATCAGGCGATTGCTACCAAGGTATCAAATGAGCGTTGGTCGGCGTCTTCACTTCTTCTAGAAACCAAAAGGACAAATTAAAATTTCAGTGAAAATATACAAAAAATCTGTCGATCTTACAAAAAGCGTGTTCAAGAGAAGAACAAAAGATTTAAAGAACTGTTGAAAACTCTAGATTAATTATTTAAATGTATTTTCTATTATTACCCATCTAAATATATTGAATTTTTTATTTTACATTTTTTTGTCATAATTATATAATGCTTTATATTTTTTGGATGAATAATACTAATTTGATTAACAAGTCAACAGTTGTTGTAAAATAGGATATAGAATAAAATGAGAATACTTTAAACACATGACAGTTTGTCTGTGAACATCTGTTGACAAATCAACAGATGTTATGTGACACCCAGTAAACTCAGGTTAGTAACTTTTGCAAAACTAGCAAGTCTACCTTAGCGAGTCATGCATACATTATACTTAAGTGGGTCAGTTGAGTCATTATGATGGTTCCGGGAATCATCAGGAGTCCTTAAAATGATCCAAGGAATCATTGGGAGTCGGTCGATAACGATGTGTACAAGGATTGTGATTTGTAGGATCGTCGGACTTAATGCACACACGCAAGTCTCTAGTCCCGGGGATTGGTGAACGTGTTAGTTGTCAAGTAATATGTGTTTATAACCATTATAAAACATGTCGGTATGCGAATACGTGCTTATATGTGTTAGAATAATGTTTAACGCGCCAAAAACCCATAACAACCTGCAGGGGGCGACTAGGGCGCTAGTGGCCACCTGCAGGGGTCGACTAGGCCCCTAGTCTCCTGTCAGAGGTAGCCACTAGAATTCCTAGAGGCCACCTGCAGTTCCTAGTCGCGTATAACATCATAAATGACTAGAAACAACTTTAAACACCATACTTGACTTGTAAAACATCATTTCTGAAACCCTAACTCGCCCCAAACCTCTCTCACACTACACTTAACCTCTAGAACTCGTTTTTGCCCTAAAACCAACCATTTCCAAGCTTTAAACATCCTTTCTAGAAAAATCTAAGGTGTGTTATCCATCCTAAACTTTTATCATGTTGTTATTTTGATCCTAAAGGTCCAGACCTAGTTTTGTAAAGTTTGCGTGTTTGAAAACCTATAGAAAACAGTTTTAAAACAAGTCTAATCATTTAAATGAGTTACAGGTGAAGGATTCATCCAAAGAACGGATTTTTATGATTAAAACATGGGGATTCTTATGTCTTTGATCTTTTACTGATACGGATAAGTTTTTAGGATGATTATCTAGGAGTTTGAAGGTTGTTTGATGTGTTTCGATGATAATATGCGTTTTGACCCGTTTGAGTGATTTTGGAGGATTTCGGATGCTATGGGTTGATTTGATGATTGTATGATGTTAGGGTTTGTGCTATAATTATGTAGTAACAGTAGGATGATGATGCGCAACGTGATTATGTGAAGAAATCGGATTATTTGCCATTTAGGGTAAGTTATGCATGCTTTGATGTGATGTTTTCATAATATTATTCTATTTTGGGAAATGCTTGAAATTAGGGTGTTAGACTGATGATAAATTAGGGGTTTTCATTTAGGATATGTTGCTTGATGATTTTGGATTGATGTTGGATGTTTTTACGTGTTTCGAATCTGATTTGGAGGGTTATACCCGTGAAAAGAGGCTCCAGCCTGCAGAGGTGACTAAGGTGCTAGTGGCCACCTGCAGGGGAGACTAGGCCCCTAGTCGCCTGTCAGAGGTAGCCACTAGGATTCCTAGTGGCTAGTTTGTTTCCTAGTGGCCAGTTTGATACCTAGTCGTGTGTTTTGATGCCTAGTCATGTGTTCTGCTGCCATAAGTGTACTTTAGGTTCCCGAAACATATTTTGACACCTAGCAACACATTGAGAACCCCGTGGCATGTCTAGAAACCTAATAACACGTGTTCGGACTCGTATATGCAATATGTGAGCCGTATGCTAGTCTTGGTGAACTATTGTGCGTGTTAAGTGTATAGTGGTTTCTTGTATTTGGCTAACACGTGGGATGTCGGGTCACCAATGCGATGTCGAGTCTTGTCTTGTGTGGTCAGATTAACATTCAAACATGTTTTCAAATGTACACGGTTATGGTCTGGACATTCAGGTACTAGTTGACCTACTGGTTAATAGTCCGGGTACTCATATACATCCAATGATAGGTCACCAAAAATAGATACTATCGTTGCATTGTCTGTTGTCTTTTAAGAAGAATGCAACCTAAGGTGAGATTCGCAGCTCTACTTTTACTGGTTTTACTTTCGGGGGAGAAACATGCTGCTTATTTGTATTCATAAAACTTATGTCATACTATGGTCGGCTTTTGGTTACTATACGATTTCTTAAAGGCCTGGGGGAAACCACGAACGTGTGGGGTAGCACAACGGGGAAAATGTGGATAGATCTATTGGGTGTGACCTGCTCCACTCGGGTTGACTGGTGGTCAGACAGGTGCATATTGTCTTGACCTACGTATTCATTATTTAGGCGAGAGTATTCCTGTATGCTTGTATTCATATATTCGTGTTCAGTAATGGTTTCCCAATCATAGTAGTAACAGAACTTACGCCTAGCTAGCGTACACGTGACATAGTATTGACAGGATTGAACTTGGTACGCTTTTGGAAATGTTTTATAAAAACCTATGAACTCACCAGCATTATATGTTGACATCTTTTTGGGCATGTTTTCTCAGGTCGCTAAGGTAGCAGCACATGGACTAGGCGCACGAGTCTTGCATGGCGTCTAGGGTCTTCTAGTTTCATGTTTTTGAATAACTATTTCATACTACGTTTATCATGTGTTGGGTTATAAACACGTTTAAGCTTTCGCTACTATTTTATGTTTATAAAAAACTTATTGGTTTTAGTTTACACATTTTAAATTTAGTTGTTGTTTATTGTGACTGTTGACTTGGATCCGGGTGTGTCACGCACCTTGCGGTAAAACCTCGCAAGTGGAATTTTAGGATGTGACAGATTGGTATCAGATCCAATGCTTATAGTGAACTAGGACTGCATGTAAAGTCTAGTCTATAGCTGAGTCTCACACACACTAGACGGTCGCATACATATGAGTCGTAACATGTGGGAAACATACTAACTTTGTCGGGGTGTCGGTATCATCATCATTATGTGCTGCATCATCTGTTCTATCTTAGATCGTTTCTATCCTTTATCTTATCCTTTTCGTGATTCGAAGGTGAAAGGCATTTTCCGATGGTTGCACGGCGGTGTTGTACATTGGAGTGGCTTTAGCACTTTCTTGAGATCTGTCCATGATTCGTACATCTCCCTTCTATGCTCCAATGGGCACACTCACTTACACACGGACTATCTTGCACGTGTGCTCGTAATAGTACACCTCTATGTGTTAGTATCCATTGACTTGAGCTTCAAACTAGGAGTGCATTTGGAAGATCATGTAGAACAGTTTATCATTTCGGGTGCACACAAAATCATAGACTGAAATGCATGGAAATCCTGATGGACATTGTGTTTGGATTGATGGTCATGGATTGGACCTAGATCTAAATTCTTTTGATTACTAGTGGTTTACACTAGTGGCGAATCTAAGTATCTTGTTCTTGTTATTGGTAGAAGATGTCTGGTGTTTGCGTTGGTCGTAGAGGTCATACCGGGGGTCGTGGCGGCGGTGGTCGCGGTGGGGGGTTGTGGCAACGTCAATATGACCCAAGATGAGCTGAACAACCTGCTTCAGTAGCAAGTGAATGTTGCACTGGCTGCTTTTCAAGCCGCACATCAGACTCTTGGTGGTAATTTGATTTCTATCACCTTTATCTGAATCTTGGGTGGCGTATTCTTCTTGTTTGATCGGGTGTTGTTGGTTCAGGTGCTGCTGTCAATCAGCCTCATCTGGTGTAGCCTGTGTTTACCTTTATGATGTTTATGGACTGCAAGCCCCACAACTTCAGTGGGACTGAGGGAGCAGTGGGACTGCTCACGTGGCTTGAGAAGGTTGAGTCGGTTTTTACTATGTGTAATTGTCCGGCTGGTGATCGGGTAAAGTATGCTACGGGAACTTCTGAAGGTCCTACTTTGACATAGTGGAACTCGACTACTCAGACTCTCGGTTTAGGGAAAGCTAATGCTATGCCATTGGTGGAGTTTGTTCAGAGGTAACAAGAGAAAGTGGGAAGGTTTGGGAAAGGTTTCGGTTCAGCCTCAGCAGTAGGCAAGGAGGTTTGAAGCATCGGGTCAATCGTCTGGGCAGAAGCAAGGTGGTTATATTGGGAAGCATCCGAAATGTAACAAGTGTGGGTTTCATCATTCGGGTAATTGTTAGAAGTCACGTTGCCATCGGTGCCAGCAGTTTGGTCATCATGCTAAGGACTGCAGGTTTAATCTCCAGTCGCCTCAGGCTTGAACTGTTGTTCCTGCTCCCGCTCCTTAGGGGAATCCAGGAAAACAGGGTTGTTATAATTGTGATGAATCAGGGCATTTCAAGCGTGATTGTCCTACAATGAAGCAAGGTGATAATGGGAAGAACAGGACGGGTATTGGAAATAACGGGGGTGGCGGCAGGAATGCGCGCGCCTTCGTGATTCGTTCGGGCGAGGGCCCGACAGGATCATGACACTGTTACCTGTACGTTTCTTCTTAATGATCGCTATTCTTTGGTTTTATTTGATTCTGGTGCCGATAAGAGTTTCATATCTGCCGATCAGAAGGAGTTGAATATGCGACAGCGTCATTGGGTCGAACTTCTTAATGATTATGATTATGCTATCAAGTACCATCCTGGCAAGGCGAACGTTGTGGCAGACGCCTTGAGCAGGAAGGAATCCGCCAAGCCCCGTCGTTTTCGAGCTCTATAGTTCACCATCCATTCTAGCTTGCCTAACCGAATCCGTTCTACACAGCAGGAATCTTTGAAGTAGGAAAACCTTAAAGCTGAAACAATGCATAGTGCTGATAAGCACCTTATGCTTAGATCGGATGGCCTTCACTATTTCGCAGAACGTGTTTAGGTTCCTTTGTTTGGGGGTTTATGAGAGCTTGTTTTGGATGAGGGTCACAAATCTCGGTTTTGTTCACCCCGGATCCGATAAGATGTATCAGGACCTAAAACTACTCTATTGGTGGCCAAACATGAAGGCTGATATAGCTTCTTACATGAGTAAGTGTTTGAACTGCGCTAAGGTCAAGGTTGAGTATCAAAATCCGTCTGGCCTTCTCCAGCAGCCTGAAATCCATGAATAGAAGTGGGAACAGATCACGGTGGATTTTGTGACCAAGCTTCCGAAATCACCGAGTGGTTGTGATACCATTTAGGTGATTGTTGACCAGTTGACAAAATCTGCACACTTCCTTGCTATTAAAGAGACCGACGGTTTGGAAAGGTTAGCTAGTATTTATCTTAAGGAAGTGGTCTCTCGTCACAGGGTGCCTGTTTCTATCATCTATGATCGTGATTCTCATTTTGCTTCGCGTTTTTCGAAGGCCTTGCATAAGGCGTTGGGTACTCAGTTGGATATGAGTACGGCTTATCATCCGCAAACTGATGGTCAGAGGGAGCGGACGATTCAAATGCTAGAAGACATGCTTCGGGCATGTGTGATCGATTTTTGCAAAAGTTGGGAGAGTCATCTACCGTTAGTGGAATTCTCTTACAACAACAGCTACCATTCTAGCATCAAGGAAGCTCCGTTCGAGGCTCTTTAGGGATGGAAATGTCGATCTCCTCTTTGTTGGGCTGAAGTGGGTGAGAGCCAACTCACTGGTCCAGAGCTTGTGTACGAGACTTCCGAGAAGATCGTACAGATTCGTAATCGTATGGCAGCAGCTCGGGATCGTCAAAAGAGCTATGCCGATCGTCGTCTCAAAACGTTGGAATTTCAGGTGGGCGATAGGGTTCTCATGAAAGTCTCTCCTTGGAAGGGCGTTATACGTTTTGGGAGGCGTGGTAAACCGAATCCTCGATATGTTGGACCGTTCACGATGCTGGAACGGATTGGACCGGTGGCATATAAGCTTCACTTACCAAATGAACTCGATAACGTTCATAACGTCTTCCATGTCTCGAATCTTAAGAAGTTTTTGGCTAATGAATCTCTCATTGTTCCTCAGGAAGAGATCATGGTTGATGATCGTCTTCGCATCGTTGAGGAACTGGTGGAAATCTTGGATTATAAGATTCATAGCCTTCGTCGGAGTAAAATCCGCATCGTTAAACTTCGTTGGAATTCTAATCATGGACCGGAGTTCACGTGGGAGCGGGAAGATCAGATGAAAGCTAAGTATCCTCATTTGTTTCCTAAGCGCGCACTGGAACCAACATCTGATACTGTTGAAGCTGAGTGAATTTCGGGGGCGAAATTCCTTTCAACAGGGGGTTGATGTAGCAACCGGAAATTTTTTTCTTTTCTTTCGTCTCTTCCTTTTTGGATTTGAGCAATTTTCGGGACCAAAATTCTTTCACCAAGGGGATGATGTAACACCCGACAAACTCAGGTTAGTAACTTTTGCAAAACTAATAAGTCTACCTTAGCGAGTCATGCAAACATTATACTTAACTAGGTCAGTTGAGTGATTATGATGGTTCCGGGAATCATCGGAGTCGTTACAATGATCCAAGGGATCATTGGGTGTCGGTCCATAACCATGTGTACAAGGATTGGTGATTTGTAGAATCATCGGATTTAATGCACACACGCAAGTCTCGAGTCCTGGGGATTGGTCAACGAGTTTGAACGTGTTAGTTATCAAGTAGTACATGTTTATAATGATTATATAACTTGTCAGTATGCGAATACGTGCTTATATGTGTTAAAATAGTGTTTAACGTACCAAAAACCCATATTAGCCTGCAGGGGGCGACTAGGCCGCTAGTCGCCTGTCAGAGGTAGCCACTAGGATTCCTTTGAAAACCATTGAAAAACAGTTTTAAAACAAGTCTAATCCTTTATATGAGTTATATGTGAAGGATTCATGCAAAAAAAAAACGGATTTTTATGATTAAAACATGGGGATTCTTATGTGTTTGATGTTTTACTGATATGGTTAAGTTGTTAGGATGATTATTTATGAGTTTGAAGGTTGTTTGATGTGTTTTGATAAAAATATGCATTTTGACCCGTTTGAGTGATTTAGTAGGATTTAGGATGTTATGGGTTGATTTGATGGTTGTATGATGTTAGAGATTGTGCTAGAATGATGTAGTAACAGTAGGATGATGATTTGCAATGTGATTATGTGAAGAAATGTGATTATTTGCCATTTCGGGTAAGTTATGCATGCTTTGATGTGATGTTTTCATAGTATTATTCCATTTTGGGAAATGCTTGCAATTAGGGTGTTAGACTGATGATAAATTGGGGGTTTTAATTTAGGATATGTTGCTTGATGATTTGGGATTGATGTTGGGTGTTTTTCCATGTTTCGGATCTGATTTGGAAGGTTAAACGCGCGAAAAGAGGATCCAGCCTGCAGGGGGCGACTAGGATTCCATGTGGGCACGAGTATATGAACGTGTTAGTTATCAAGTAATATGTGTTTATAATCATTATATAACTTGTCGGTATGCGAATACGTGTTTATATTTGTTAAAATAGTGTTTAACGTGCCAAAAACCCATAACACACCTGCAGGGGTTGACTTGGATTCCTAGTGGCCACCTGCAGGGGCGACTAGGGTGCTAAGGGGCAACTAGGCCCCTAGTCGCATGGCAGAGGTAGCCACTAAGATTCCTGGTGGTCTGTTTGATACCTAGTCTTGTGTTTTGCTGCTGTAAGTCTATTTTAGGATCCCGAAACATGGTTTGACATCTAGGAACACATTGAGAACCCGTGGCATGTCTAGAAACCTAATAACACGGTTCGGACTCGTGTATGCAATTTGTGAGTTGTATGCTAGACTTGGTAAACTATTGGGGGTGTTAAGTGCGTACTTGCATATGATTGCTTGGTTTCTTGTATTTGGCTAACACCAATGGGATGTTGGGTCTTGTCTTGTGTGGTCAGATTAACGTTCAAACATGTTTTCAAACATACACGATTATAGTTTGGACATTCAGGGACTAGTTGACCTACGGGTTAATAGTCTGGGTACTCATATACATCTAATGATAGGTCGCCAATACTAGGGACTATCGTTGCATTGTCTGTTGACTTTTAAGAAGAACGCAACCTAAGGTGAGTTTCACAGCCCCACTTTTTACTGGTTTTACTTTCGGGGGAAACATGCTACGTATTCGTATTCATAAAAGTTATGTCATACTATGGTTGGCTTTTGGTTACTATACGGTTTGTTAAAGTCCCAATGGAAACCATGAATGTGCGAGGTAGCACAACGGGGGAAATGTGGATAGATCTATTGGGCGTGACCTGCCCTACTCGGGTCGACTGGCGGTCAGACGGGTCCATATTGTCTCGACCTACGTATTCATTATTCGGGCGGGAGTATTCTTGTTTTCTTGTATTCGTGTTCAGTAATGGTTTTCCAATCGTAGTAGTAGCAGACTTATGCCTAGCTAGCGTACATGTGACATAGTATTGACAGGATTGAACTTGGTACACTTTTTAGAAACATCTTATAAAAACTTGTGACACCAACATTATATGTTGACATCTTTTTGGGCATGTTTTCTTAGGTCGCTAAGGTAGCAGCACATGGACTAGGCGCACGAGTCTTGCATGGCGTCTAGGATCTTCTAGTTTCATGTTTTTGAATAACTATTTCAGAATACGTTTATCATGTGTTGGGTTGTAAACCGTTTAAGCTTCCGCTACAGTTTTATGTTATTAAAAAGTTATTGGTTTTGGTATACGCATTTTAGATTTAGTTATCGTTTATTGTTAGTACGGAGTATATGTGTCAATACTGTAGATTGGGCTCAAAAAATTGTTATTTTATCAGAGCAGAGGTTCAAATTCCGAACGTAATGATTACGATTTTGAACTTAGTTTATTAAACTAATAATAATAATTTCAAATAATTAAGAATATTATTTTGTTGTGCAAAGTTTCTCGTCTATGCTCCAACGTTTATGAACACCTACAAAATATAAGATAAATACATAAATTTAAAAACTGACACAAAACTAATAAAATGCTAAAATAAATTAAATAAATTAAATAGACAAGTACAACAGTAAAACTAATAAAAACACTAATAAAAAAACCAGAAAATGACTGCAAAATACATAGGAAATTAGATGTGTTTTGCAACACATCAAAGAGCAATATCTACATATAGTTTTGTAGATACGCGTAAGATATTTTTTATGCCACGATATTACTAAGTACATATATATGTATCTATTATTTACACATATCGTACATTTTTTAAAATTTGTATGTTTTTATTTGGCGCGTCATTTAAAAAATATATTATTTTTTTATATGTAACCAATATATACTCATGTTGTACATTTTAAACATGTGTAGGTATTTATTTTGCCACTTCATTATCAAAAAATAAAATAAGAATTTATATAATTGATTTATCTACATATTTGTTTAAATATATTATGTGTTGGTAAACATAATCATTTACCTACACAAATATTAGTTGTTTACATATTTATAGATAATTTATCTACACATAACAAAATTTTAACATATGTGTGGGTAGTTTAACATTTAATTGATGTCAATTTTGGGGGGAAATTTTCCCACCAACTCCAATGTGTAGATAAAATGTATTACCAACACATATTAAGTGTTAGTTGTTATTTAACATAAATCGTCAACAACTACCCACACATGTATAAAAATGTGTAGATATTTACCCACACATTACATGTGTAGGTAAGTTATGTGTGGGTAAACACCCCAAATTCTTGTCTTTCACTTTATAATAGATCCAAAATTAACTTTCAAGTTTATATTTACTTTAAATGCAACTATACTTGAAAATTAACTTAACAGATAGAGATATTTAGAAATATTTGGATTTGTTATTTTATTAATTTCTAATCTGTATGCAATTTTCTTAACTCAGATATTTCATTTAAATTATGTAATTGTAATAATAAGTTTCAATCTTATAACAGTAGTTTGACAAATTTGTTGGCATCTCAACAGATATCCGTAAACAATGTAACAAATTCTTTGTTGAAGATTAACATTATATGTTTCTTTTTAATATTTGTAATCACAACAGAGCTTTTCATGCGTCTATTTATTTATCTTCAAGTGTTTTGTTCATCAGTGGGTACAAGTCCATTAATGGTTTCCATTCAGCTATTTCATTCAAATCAATGGTTACGAAAGGCAGAATCAAAATAATCAATGAATGGATTTCCAGCTTTAGTTGGACGTAGTCTTCTTGTGTTTTCACAGTGAAGATTAAAAATGTATGTTTCTTTTTAATATCTGTTAACTCAATAGAGCTCCATATGTCTCTTGATTTATTTCTCCGTGTTTATAACATCCTCCGGTATTAAAACATCTCATCAGTATCTATCAACTGGTCTCGTGAAACAAACAGATCTTGCTAAACAAATTTTTCTTACAACAGATGATTGGCTTATTTATTTGTTAATAACTATAAATGGTGTAACTAATGGGCAGTTGTATTACGTTCAAATTTATTAAGTTGATACAATTTTAAGATTGATTGATGATTCTTTAATAATAGCTTGCTCTGTTCAATAGGTTTGCTCCGAAAGAAACTTCTGATGAAAGCTTCTGTTGAGTGCAAACCACTGCTGCAATGAGAAGTTTCTTTCATCATCTATAACTTCCTTCATCAGTAGATAAACATTTGATGTTCATTTTCACATCAGTGGTTACGAAACGAAGAAGTACACGCATCAATAAATCGATTTTCAGCTTTAGTTGGATGTAGTCTTCCCATGTTTTCACACGGGATTTCGTCTGGTTATAATAATTGAAAGCAATAAATCCTACATGGCACACTCAAAGAGGGCATTCTTCTCCTTTAGTGTGCCATGTGGTAATAACATTTTCATTAATGATATAAAATTAATCTAAAAGTGGCATACCATGTGGCATTAAGTGATTTAGGAAAAAAAAATCAAAAACACAATTGAATTTTTCTTTTTTATGTTTCCTCCAATAATTTTTAAACGTTAATATCTTTTATATACAAGATTTTTTAATGAATAAAATTACACCAAATTAACGACCGTTTTATTATCTTTCCAACGAGTACCATAGTTGTCACACCCCGAATTTCCCTGTAGGTTGATCTTCTTAATACTACGCAGCGGAATATATACTTCTAAGACTCTTTGAACTCCAAATGCCATTTCTAATACTCTTAGGTTTCCGGTTCCAAGATGTTTGCATATTTAACCATGCCATTGCCAAAATCTAAACCTGAAAGACATAATTAAAAAGGTCAACATAAAGTTGGTGAGTTCATGGTTTTATAATTTGTACTTCTTAAACCCATGTTCCATAATGAGATTTCTTACCCATAGTATAAAAATATACTTAAAAGTAGAAAAGTAGTAAAAAAAACGTTCGATGCTACATGTTTTTATAAAATAAAAAGCGATTGTCGCATTTACAGGTTTTAAAGTAATTACTCATATTTCCTAGCTTTTAAAAAAAGGCGTATGATTTCCATACTACTAGAATAAAACCAAGTAGGGTAGCAAAGTCCTACAAGCATGATGTATTCTAAGGCTCCTAATCAAACCATAACTGTGTTCCCGAGGTGACCTCTCCGTGAGAGGAGCATTTTTGGAAGTTATGTACATTTTTCAATCAGATTTCAGACCAATGCAAATCATGAAAACGGGGGGCGTCAACCCAATAGATCTACAACATAAACAACGGCCCTAGCCAAGGGCTAATGATTAAGAAGTGCTGGGAGTGTGAGTGGCAACTGCCAGTTGACACTAGTGTCACGATAGAAATCGTATCCACCAGTGCACAAACCAAAGGGCATCAATTATTCCATATTTCTAGTTTATTCATCATACACGCATGTTAATCTCCCCGATTGTTAAGGAGGGCCGAGAAACATACAATACAATTTACCTTCTTTAATACCAAATCTGTATAATCCAATACCATTTATCTCCTTTAATACCAAATCTATGTATTCCAATACAAACTATCCCTTTAATACCAATGTGTATAATCCAATACAAATTATCCCCTTTAATACCAAATTTGTATCATCCAATACGATTTATCTCCTTTAATACCAATCTGCATAATCCAATCTTTGTTACGTTTTATAGTAAACAGGTTTCATAAAACAAGTATGTCTTCCCCCCGAAAACAGTTATTAAAACAGTAAAAAGTAGGGTGATGAACTCACCTGGATATTCTTGCTTAGTTAGCTATCAACGCTTGAATCATTTATCATCTCTTTGTGTCCTAATTACCAGTAAAGACACCTTAAAATCTAACACGAAACGCCTAATATCCATCTATTCAGAAATATATGTACGAATCCGAGTCTAGAAAGTGGTTTGTGTGACTCAACGAACCAATACGACTTATTTTAATTCAGGTGTTAACATACGACGTGGTACTCAAGTTGCGCACTTGTTACCACTTGTGTTTAACTACGTTGGACTAGTGCTACGGAACGTATAGCTCTATATTTAATCATAGAATCGGATAAATATGTTTGTTTTGTATATCTAATTCTAGGAAAAGTATATTGTTCAATATTCGTAGGAAGTTTATAAAAACATCAATCAATATTGCACTCGTTGTGCTTTGGATTTTATAAAATTTCGGAGAGTTTCCTCTGTTTTTATACCATCCAGACAACACAAGTTGTCTATAGTTTACCCAAAAATCGATTTACAAAACACATGATATTTAATATGTTTATCCGTATTTCCAATGAACGAGTCTTTATACATTTCGCCATTTTATATAAATTATACTTATACAATTATGTATCATAATTTATATATATGTATATATATGTATACATTTATATAATATATGAGAATCCAGACTGTTAGATCGTTCAAATCGGTACCACGGCTCTGATACCATTGAGAATCCAATTATAAACCGAATTCGTGGATCGATTAAGCGAATTAAGCTCGGTTTCAGATAGGAGATTCGAGACGAGACAGAAATTAGCGAAAACAACGTCATCACAGATTCGTATTACTACAGAAACGGTTACAGACAATGTCATCAGTAGGATAAACATCTATCTCGGGGCCGGGGGAGGTCGGGCATGACCTCCCCCTGAGAGCATTCAAGCACAAAACTCAAATCTACAAATGAAAACCAACACATGAGATTGCTATTTATAGTCCAACACACAAAAGCCACCTTCGCCCCTATGAGGAGGTTGAATGTGGAAGTTTTCCACATTCGCCCCTTCTCTAAGGTCGAATCTGGCACAAAGCCACTTTCGCCCCTTAGTATAGGTCGAATGTGGAATGTTTCCACATTCGCCCTTTACTACAGGTCGAACCTGAACTTTTTATGTTGTCCTATATTTACAAATGCATCAGATCCATAAAAGGCCTTATGGATCACCACAATCTCATGTAATACAATACAAACACTCAACCCTAGTCTATTCGACAGTGACGTCCACAGAAAGTGCATCAACAATATATTCCAACGGTTCTATCCAATATCCAGTATTATCAAATCCGTCTTTAACATACAATATAACTTATTAAATAATCAATGTTGGTTCGTTT